>CATIWF010042924.1:0-41691 GCA_949630135.1 Balakata baccata
TAATTAATAGAAAATCAATTTTAATCCATACAAAACACAAATTATACCCATGCTAATCCATACAAACTAAAATAAAAATTATATAAATATAATCAAATTAATCACAAAACAATCAAATTAATCAAACTAAAATGCAAATTACACTAATCAATAATCAATAGAAAATCAATTTTAATTCATATAAAATACAAATTATACTTAAACTAATCCATACAAAATATAAAAAGATATAAACTAAAACACAAATCATATAAACTATTATAAACTAAACCAATTCTAATCAATACAAAATATAAAAAGATAGATAAATAATTAAAAAAAAACAACCGAATATGTATGTATGTATGTATGTATATATATATATATATATATATATATATATATAAACCTGGTGGAATTGTGGAAGGAAGACGGTGAGGAGCAGCAGGCGACGAGGGGGACGAGCGGTGAAGATCGGCAAGGAGCTTCAAGCAACCAGCGGCGATTGGCGAAAGAGCTGCAGGGGATGGGGGCATTCGAGGAGGGGGGCAGGAGGGACTGCTGCAGGGGTGGGTCGAGCTGGGTAGTTTTAGGGTTTTTTTTTTAAATAAAAATTATATGAAACGGTGTCGTTTCACTCTTGGAGGGGCAAATTTTTTTTAAATGAAACGACATCGTTTTGACTTTAGTGAAACGTTTCACTAAAGTCAAAACGATGTCGTTTCATATTTTTCTTGGACCCGTTTAAACCGGTAAAAATCGGTCGAGTCATCCGGTTTTCAATTCGACCGTCGATCCGGTCGATTTTACACCCGGTCTGATACTTATCCGGGTTTCCACACCAAAACCGATCGGTCCAGCCACCGGTTCCCGATTTTTCCGGTCGAATCGGCCGGGCCGGTCCAATTTTATAACCATGACGGGCAGCATTTTCGATTGCTATCTCCTAAGTGAGTAGTTATGATGGGCTACTTTGTTCCATCTCGTTAAAACTCAATAATGATGGCTTAAATAGATGAAATCCAGGTGATGCCACTTGTGGTGGATTACTTCGAGATCGCTAAGGCAGTTGGAGCATAGGGTTTGTCTGTCGATTAGGCTTTTGTTCCTCGATGGTTGCAGAACTTTGGGCTTGTTTTCATGGCCTATCTTTAGCTTGGTCTATGGGTTGTAGGAGACTTGTTCTTGAGCTGGATTCAGAGGTACTGGTCAGATTACTCAGAGGTAAGGGTCCAATAATGCAACACACGAAGTGTAGGAGTCTTCTTCCAGCGTGATTGGTGTATCCAAATTACATGCTTTATGGGAAGGAAACCCTATAGCTGATTGGCTAGGAAATTATCCTTTTGATTCCTCCTTTAGGGACCATAGTTTGGATCAACCACCAGGTGGTATGGCAAGAATTTTGGAAGATAGATGTCGGTTATATTTAGTAAAACTGTTGATAATCTAGTTTCTAATTGATAATTTAGTTACAAGCTGATAATCTATTAATTAAAAATATAGTAACTAATAATTTAGCTAATTAAATTAAAAATGTTTGGTAAAACTAGCTATAAAATGTAAAATGATATAAAAAGATATATTTATATTCATAAAAAATATATTTAATAACATAAAACAAAGGAATTATATATTTAAAGTAATATGGGAATAATGAATTTCTTTTATAGTAACTCAAGTTAAAAAAAACAAGTGTGGATTAATTTTGCCGACCATTGGACAGCTGAATTTAATGAAAAAAAGAGAATAAAAATGTTGAAGGTTTGCAAGTTGTTGAAGAGATGTCATTTAGCAAAAAAATTAAAGATAAAATAGGAATCTAGTAGAATTTTTTTGAACTTATCTAGTAGCTTTTTTCAAGAAGATTATAATCTAATTTTTTTTTTCAAATAATCTATTTTGCTAAATATAGATTATTGATCAAAATAGTTTAAAATTTTAGTCAAACTATATTATAATTTAGATTATAATCTAAATTATTTTTACCAAAGAGCGCCGTCATGGGAGTATCTTTTCCTCGTACTAATGTTTAAAAGGTCTACCCCTCCATTGTATAAAAAAAAAAAGAATTAAATTGATACTTGAATCACAATGAAATCAGTTTAAATGAATTTAATTTAATTATTAGTAATTATATATTTACAAAAATTATAATATTACAAATAATTTTAAAAGAAAGATTATCAGATAAATTTGTGATATATACCAGTTTTGTGTTTAGATCCATGATTTTTGGGGCATTAGTTATAATTTTGGATTTAATTTTGAGGATTTTACATGAATAATTGAAATTTAACTTTTTTTTTTTCAAAATTATCACCACTTTTTTTTTCATTTTTACCAAAATTTTTTTTATTTTTATCTTTTTTTTTTCAAATTTACTTTTTTTCCCTTTTCTTCTTCCTTGTTTTTCAGAGCAATAAACATGGCAAGATCAATATTTAAAGTAATGAATATGTGGAGAACAAGTCTTCTCATAATCATTTTTTGTTTTTTTTTTATTTCATTCAAGCATAAAGACGCAGATAATAAGAAAGGATCATCATTGTGGCAATTACCATCAATCATTACAAATTGGTCATACATAGCATTTATCGTTAAATAAGTTTTTTCAATGTTGTTTATAAATAATTAATCAATTTAAACTATGGACATTTTAGGTGTAGTCGCTGGTCGAAATATTTGATGTCTCGCAAAATAATCTTATTGAAAAACTACCAAAAAATATCGCTGCTCTGCCACTTTAATCATTTTTCTTAAATGACAACTATTTCACCGGAGAAATTCCTGAGTTTTCGGCCTTGAATCCAAATCTTAGGGAATTAAAGCTTTTCAACAACTTTACTAGTACATTATAGGTGAATCTTGGTTGATATTCAAATTTAGTTGAGTTTGATGTTTGGTCAAATAAATTTAAATTAGTTTTAGCTTTAATTTATTATTATTATTATCATCTTTTTCATCAAATCTTTTATGAAAATTTTTTAATTATTGTATTATTTGATCTATTTTTTTCTTCTTCTATCTATATATTTTTTTTGAAAGTTACCAAATTATTTTCAAGATACACTCAATATATTTCTTAGGTATTTACAAGATAGTCTCAAGTAATATTCAAAGTATTCAAAAAATAGTTATTATTATCATCTTTTTCATCAAATCTTTTATGAAAATTTTTTAATTATTGTATTATTTAATCTATTTTTTTCTTCTTCTATCTATATTTTTTTTTTTTGAAAGTTACCAAATTATTCTCAAGATATACTCAATATATTTTTAAGATATTTACAAGATAGTCTTAAGGTATACCCAAAGTATTCAAAAAATAGTCCCAAAGAATTCCTAAGAAATTTCCAAGTCATGCCAAAGTATACTTGACTTTATAGTATTTGTTCACAACTATTTTAAGCTAAATGCAACACCCCACTTATATAATAGGAACAATTTCATCATATAAATAAAATGTCATATAATTTAACTGATTAAATAAATATGTCTGAATTTATTTATTTTTTAATTAATAATTCAAATACCTATTTTTATAATGGATTCAGCATATATATTTTTCTTATCCACAATATCAATTAACATATATATATATATATATATATATATATATATATATATATATATATCAACTCATTATAACTATATTTACATATCACGTATTTTTAACTATTAGACATATTTTTAATAGATTTACAAAACAAATCAAATATATGATGTATGATCAAAATCAAAAATAAAAGTAATAAGTGACCAATCCTTTGGCTATGTCTTCTATATCCCTTTTGATATGGGCTTGAACTACTTCTTCTTAGTCAACTTAATATCTACAATCTACAGGCTCCAGTTCCTATGGGGAAAAAACTCATACTAAGTTATCTTTAACTTAGTGGTACATATAAGTATTTAAATTCTTACACGCAATCAAACAAGTTCACTACATATATCTCATAATATGCTTTAAACAATTATGCACACAACACAAAAAGAATGAACATACCTATATAAGACATCATTATTTATTAATGATAACATATAGCACATTTTTCAAATGTAATATACCACATTATATAATCACAACTCATATTATGCTATAATTCACATAAAATAAATAAGACATGTTATATCACACGATTACCTCTTGCATTGTTTGTATATTAATTAATTTCTATATATCATTTTAATATAAGTAACCCAAATTTCGTTTCCAGGCTATTCGGATACGAGGTGTAGAATAGGAGTACTTCACAAGCTTAAACTACCCTATTCACTCTGATTTCCAGTCAAGAGCGTTTCGCGAACCTAGGCCAATTTGACTGAGTATAACATCATCTGTATATAATAGGATATGAGGCGCTCCACGAGCCTAGGCTTCCCTATCCTTAAAATTTATAAATAAGTTGGTACCATATTTCCCCTTAATAGTACATCATCTATCCTAAGCTAGCCTCTAGGTAGAGAAATGGGCATATCAAACCATTATTAACTTATTTCCATCACATGTATATTGATTTACTATTATGAATATTCATTTTACATTTGTACTACTAATAACAAAGTTAAAATCATGTCATCACATGCATTCTATCTTTATAACCAATAAATCATGCCACTAACACATAACCAACTCAATCTCAAGTTCATTATTGTATGACAGGACACAAAGTTATTAATTAAGCAAATACATCCACAATCAATACACACAAATATGTAAAATAGCGAACTAAAATGTAAATATATATAGATCTTAATAGAGCTTTTCCAAAATACAAGATTATGGTGCTTGTCTACTCTTCAGTTCTCCAACTTGGCGCAAGCCTAATTTGAAAATATAATTAATTAATATATTATTAAAATATTTATTCATAATTTAGTTTTAAATAAATAACTAAAGTTTCTCTAAGTGATACTTTGATATTTTAAGACCATTAACTATATAACTGTCACTATATATGTCAAATTTATGTGATTCTTATTTCTAATTAAATTAAACACATAATAGTACAACATATTAAAATTTCAGAATTTTTGGAGTATTACACAATTTTTAGTGCAATTGCAAAATTTATTCTATTTTCTGCCCTTAGGCAGTTTTGAGATACTAAATTTAAAAATTATTAACTTTCAAGGTGTGTATTAAAATATTATGAAAATTTGTGGACACTTAGGTAAGATAATTTTAAACATTTATTATGTTATATAATTAATTAATACATTATTAAAATACTTATTCATAATTTAGTTTTAAATAAATAACTAAAATTTCTCTAAGTGATACTTTGACATTTTAAGACCATTAACTATATAACTGTCACTATATATGTCCAATTTATGTGATTCTTATTTATAATTAAATTAAACACATAATACTACAACATATTAAAATTTTAGAATTTTTGGAATATTACACAATTTTTAGTGTAATTGCAAAATTTATTCTGTTTTCTACCCTTAGGCAATTTTGAGATACTAAATTTAAAAATTATTAACTTTCAAGGTGTGTACTAAAATATTATGAAAATTTGTGGACACTTAGGTAAG
This sequence comes from Balakata baccata, assembly GCA_949630135.1. Classification (NCBI taxonomy): domain Eukaryota; kingdom Viridiplantae; phylum Streptophyta; class Magnoliopsida; order Malpighiales; family Euphorbiaceae; genus Balakata; species Balakata baccata. The sequence continues at coordinate 5,530 of CATIWF010042924.1, forward strand.
ATAATTTTAAATATTTATTATGTTTATTACTTTTACTTATTTGGTCTCTAAGATCCTCAATTAATAGGGAGAATATAATTGATTCAACTTAAAGTGATAACCGATCAATGTCTATTTTTATGATCATAACTCACAAAATATACAACATTTTAAGGTGTAATTTCCATAGAAATTTAGCTTAGACATGGGATTAAAATTTTTATATTTTACACTTTAATTAATTCGGCTTATAGGTAGTCCAAAAATAAATACTAATTTACTAGAGTTGTATAGACACCAAAAACAGCTCAATTAAACAATAGTCATGATTAATTTTACAATAACTCACTCTACACAAGATGAATATATACAAAATTTAGTAAACAATTAGAGCACACATAGAGCTAAAACTTCTATGTTTTGAGCTTCCATAAATTCAGCCCTTAAGATGATCAAAGTAAGCCAATAACATGATGTATTCCATTGATACTTTTCTAGGAACCGGTTTCAGTAAATTGCACATATCTTTCTCTATAGACCAAATAATGTAAAAATATTTATATATCCATAATTATAAGACATAAATCTACATTTATTATAAATACTTCTCTAAAATTAATCTCTATGGCCATCAAAATCGGAGCACAAAATACTGTCATAACATAGCTCTAATAACTCTAAACAACCCAAGAGTAATGGAAGAGAAGATTACTTACAACAAATAAATTATTTGAAGTGAATCTTAATGCAAATATTGAGAAAATAGAGGGAAGGAGTTGTTGGTTGATTGGAGAAAGAAGAGTGGAGAGCAAATGGAAAAAATATAGAACCTACCCTACTTATACCAAAATATTTGGTTCCATCGACTTAGCAAGAAAAATCTAGACCATTTTTTAAATTTTAATTTTAATTTTTCTTTTAATTCTAATTAATTAAATAAATTTTTTAAACTTATTTATCTAATATTATTATTTCCACTTTTTTTATATATATCTACTCATACTAGTCTCTATTGAACTGGAATTTGATTATGTAGTCTAATTTAATCAAATTAATTATATTAACAATTAAATTTATTTTAATTTTTAATTTAATTATTTATTCAATTTTATTCTTAATGTCGTTTATGTAGTTTTTATGTATGTTACTCACACTGAATCTACTAGTCCCTAATTAGCAGGTATTATACTGAAAGTATCTCTAAGATATACAAGACTTAATAGCATTTGTTTACAACTATTTTAGGCCGAAGATATTTTCAAAATATACCCAAGGTATACTCGACTTTATGACATTTGTTCACAACTATTTTAGATTGAAGGTATTCCCAAGATATGCCTAAGGTATGCTTAAGATATACCAGACTTTTATTGGCTTTATTTACAATTGTTTTAGGCCGAAAGTATCCTCAAAATATGTTCAAGGTATATCAGACTTTATAGTATTTGTTCATAACTGTTTTAGACTAAAAGTATCCCTGAGATATACCCAAAGTATACAGGATATGCTAGTGTAATTGTAGAAAGTATTTTTTAGTAAAATTAAAAAAAACATTGATAGTAGGTAACATTGTAATTATTTCTTGTTTTTTTTTGGTATTTATAAGAAATTCCCTTTAATTTTTTAAAATAAAACAAAAATGTGTTAATTTGGCTATTTGTTTTTTTTTTTTTGGGGTAGATGTCGGATATTGAACATATAATCTCCTACATTTGTCATTACTATTTCATGATAGGTGTACCAATGAAGCTAGCCTTAATTGATTTATTTTTGTTATTATTATCACTTTAAAAGAAAATATTTTCAAAAAATAAAAATATAAAATTTTCAAATTTTAAATTCTAATATACTTTTTTTTATATGTTCTTTTAATGTAAGATATCCATCATGTTTTAAATTAAATATGATTTAATCTTATGTAATTAAAATCTATTAATTTTAATCTATCATATTTATCTCACTAGATATTATAAATTTGAAAACATAAAATGGTCTCCAAAAGTAAATAATAATGAATTAAAAACAAATTTTAATTTTGAAAAATTTAAAACAAAAAACGTACACACACAATAATATCAAATCGCATTCACCATTTAAAGCTCCCAGCGAAGCGACACAAACATTTGTCTTTTGGGAGAAAACTGGGAAGGCTCTTAAACCCAAAGAGGTTTATGGTCGGCAGGTTGGTCGCCATAATAGAGGAAGAAGAGGAGCTGAGGAAGAGAAGAAGAAGAAGATGTGTGGAATCGCCTTTATCGTCTCCGGTATTAGCTTTGGATTGTCATCTACCCACCTTCATTCTCCTAATCCTGAGTCGGTAAGAAGTTCAAATTTTATATTTTCACTCGATGATCTTAAATTTGCGCTCCGGAGACGCGGCCCCGATAGTTTGGGTAGCAAGAAGGTCACGGTTTATGCTAAGAAGCACGAATTGTTCTCTGTCATTGACGACGACGTCGGTGACGCCTGTGAGAGATTGCGAGATTTTGAAAATGGAGAAACTTTCTCGCAAGTTCCAAATTCTTTTGCGCAACTGTATTTCATTGGCGCCACGTTGCAACTTAGAGGACTGACTCCTATAACTCAGCCATTCACCGATTCTTCTGGGAATATTCTTATTTATAATGGTAATTTTATGTTTGTGCTGTGGTTTGTATGTTCCAAATTAGTAAAAGGATTTGCTTGTGTAGATTATTGCTCTTTTAGATTCGTAATTCGGTGTTGTGATTTTTAAAGGTGAAATATTTGGAGGAATTCATGTTGATAATGATAGCAATGATGGTCAAATTCTTATGCAAACTCTGGGAGGGTGCTGTTCTTGCTGTTCCCGTGGACATACTAGTTCTTGCTCTAGTAGTGGGAAAGGGAAAAATTCTGTTCTTGATGTTCTTTCAACTATCAAGGGTCCTTGGGCTGTCATCTATTGGCAGGTAATTGTGGCTGCTACTTTTCTATTAGTTTTGATCAGGGTTGAGGCAGTATTAGTGTTTTTGGTGCATTTCTTTCCTCTGAAGTTTTTCATTTGTTATCATGTATAGGATAGTTCAAGAACCCTATGGTTTGGTCGGGATGCATTTGGTAGGCGGAGCCTTCTTGTTCATTGGTCGACTGTCAAGGACTCTCGGTTTCTGCTATCTTCTGTATCACCATTTTCTTCTGTTGGCCAGAGTTCTGGTATATAATGCTTGGTAGAGCTTTTCTTATCCTGATCCTCTGACTACATGTTTGTGGTTCTCTAGGTGGCTATGAACTTTATTTTTCATGATCAAGAATAATGTTTTCCATTTAAAGAAGCAATCTCAAAAAGTTAAGACATTGTTTTATTGTGTTCAAGTTGGTTGATATCATTTTCATTCTTTAGTAAAATCAAACTTCGACGATCTTTATCTGGTTTCCTTGTATTTATCATGTTTTATTCTTTATTGCTTTCAATGGTTTTTCTATTTATTGAATGTGAACTTTACTAGAATGCATTCTGCTAGAATGAGAATAAGTTGTATATTATGTATGTATGTAATAGGAGTTACTACCATTCTTAAATCTGGGGTAGGATCTGCAATGTTCCGATGTTCAATTAAGTTGCACACTTTAGGAAACCACAAATGTGCTTTTTTGTGAAAAATGCAGATCAAGCTATAATAGTGATGATTGTCTTAGACATGGCATCTATTGGATGCAGGGTTTGAAGTTGAGGATAACAGTAACCCCACCTTCTGGGAGGAGCTTTCATGTGGAGTATACAATTTTACAATAAATACTTCAAAATTAGATGGATGCCTTTTTTGTGAGGTAAAAAAGTATGAATGGTCTAATAACATGCTATTAGATCTGATTAAATGGGAGAGAGTCTCCGTGGAACCTAAACCAGAAGACTTACATTTTTCATGTGGTATGACTCTATCCAAAGTGTATAACATGTGTTCAGCTTCTTCAGATGTAATGCCTTTTGAATCAGATTAACTGCTGCTATGGTGCTTGTAGGGTCTGATCAAACCTCAGTTTCATCACCAGCTCAGAATTTATTAAGTGCTTTAAGGAAATCTGTGATTTTGCACACATTACATAAAATTTTTCAGGTCTGGATCCTGAGTTCTGATTGAATTGAATTTCAGTTCTTATAAATGTAAATAATATACATGTTTATTTCTTCAAAGTATTTCTTATATATATATATTCAAACTGTATCTTCCTCTATTTTGGTCAAGAAGTGTATATATGTATATTCAAACTAATCTTCCTCTATTTTGGTCAAGAGGTAATTCAAATATTACTTTACCATTCTTATAATCTCAAGTTAGATCAAACTTTATAGAATTAATGGTCATTCCTTAAATTTTAAAGAAATTAGGAAAATAATCTGGATTATTGCTTTTATATATTGGTCAATTATAACTTCTTTATTAATATTGGCACCCCTCTCCTTAAAAAATTTGTTTAATAAGGCAAGCAGAGATTAAGTTTTCTTCATGGTGTGCAATTTTCAATCAACTTTATTTAGCTTAATCTTTATGTTAAGTGATATACCTTTCAATCATTTAATAAAATATATGGATCTGGACGCATAGGGAGGAACATCTGATAGCAACAAAGAGCAACTTGTTCCGGTGGCAGTTCTGTTTTCTGGTGGGTTGGATTCTATGATACTTGCAGCCTTATTAAATGAGTGCCTGAATCCCAGCTGTAAGTACTGTTATTAAATTGGAATTTTCATTTTCCATTCACTTTTTCCTTGTCTCTTAAAGTTTTAGGTTTAAATTCTCAATGTATTAAATTTAATAGTTTTCACCGATCTCTTATTTTCCATTTGAAGGTCATAGTATGTACAGGTCATAATGCTTATCAAATTAGCATTCCAATCTTGTCCTTTTTTTTGTGCCTCAAAGCTCAAACTAGGGCTCTAATTTTGTGGCCACTAATAATAATATAGAGCACATAGGTGCCCAACTTTTTTATTGCTCAAACTGGGATCTTGCAAATGTTCACCATCTGCACCCCTTCATTTTGTGATTTTCTTTTGCTGTTATTATCCTTAGATTTGTTATCTCATTTGCATGAAATGCATGGGCTTGTTTCTTCTTATAGTGGTCAGTTACAACAACAGCAACAGTAACAACAACAATCATAGTTGTGTGGGTAAATTTGAAAGGAAACGAAGAAAATACCAATGAAATTTAATATCAAATGAAGCAAAATACTGAATGGCAAGCTTCAAAAGGGAATTAGGAATGATGTTGGGAATAATGGCAAACATTGGCAATATTTCTGAATTGAGTTTTTGATGTCTTTCCTTCACTACTTAAATTGACCTGAATACAAAGACAAACAGTGAAACTGCAGTCTTAAGGATGATCTGTTCTCCTTTTAAAATCTCTTTGGCAGATGGAATCGATTTACTTAATGTGAGCTTTGATGGTCAGTTGGCCCCTGATAGAATATCTGCCAAGGCAGGAGTGGAGGAACTTAGAAGACTGGCACCATCAAGAAGGTATTGACTGTTATTTTTCTCTTGGATCTGGTGTTGCATGTCTTTTATCATTGTAACTTCATTCAGAATAGTTCAAAATTTTCTAGTTTTTATTGTCCAAGATATTTGAGTTCTCTGGAAAATTAGAAACACATGCAGTGCAGTTATGGGAAGGTCTGTAATGCTGGTTTCAACTTTCAAGTAAACCGGGGATAAACGAGTTCCTCATTTGTCAAAAAAAGAGAGACATCGAAACCTTGAGTTTCGATCTTTTGTGTTTAACAAGTTCTATTCAATTGATGATTGAATCAAAGTTCTCCCAAACATTTGAATTTCTAATAGTTCTCTAAGGGGCCTTCTCTTTATGCCATTCCTCAGACTAAATTCAGTTGTGACTGGCATTGCAGGTGGAAGCTTGTAGAGATAGATGCTGATCTATCAAAGTTGACTTCAGAAATGAAGCATGTTATGTCTTTAATAAACCCGTCAAATACCTATATGGTGAGTGGTGTCATTTATAAATAAGTTTAGTTTACAATATAGGACTGCCACAACTAGGACTAGAAGTGAGGAAAAAGGGATAACTGCATTAGAAACTTTGAATGATTATCATTGGTTTCTGTTTCTGTTTTTATTTTTATTTTTATTTTTTAAATTTTGATTTCAGTTTTTTTTTTAAATGGTATTATATGAACAATATATATACATTTTAAATGGACCTGGCAATTGGTTTAGGTCGTGTCATTTTCAGGTTGGTTTTTCTTAAGATGGTGCATCTTTTAATGCCCTTTTTAAGTAATCATTTTGGGTTCAGGTTGATCAATTCAAGTTTATCAGATTTCAGGTCGAGTCAAACTATAACCTTAATTATTTCTTTATTTATTGATGATTAAGAAATTACAATGAAATTTTTCAAGGATTTGCACTGAAATTATTTGTTTTTTTTATGTTTGTGTATTTTTTATTGGACTTTGATAATTAAACTTGTACTCAGAGTCAGTGGCTTGTGGTATTTTTATTTTTGTTAATGCTTGATGATTTGTGACTCATTGAATTCATATTATAGGTACTTTTGGTTTTCTTGTAACTTGTAAAAAAAAGCTGGCTATTTTCTTAATTGTTAAAAACTTAAAAATTGGTTGACCTAACTGTTAGAACCAGTTAACCAATAAATAATTAATCGATTTCAGTGGTTAGATTCTGGTCTGAATATTTCTTAAACCAAATATACTGGTTTGGTTAAAAAATCAACCTAACCAGTCTGTGAGAACCCCTATTATAAGATGCTCTGAAGCCGGACGCATGCATTCAACTTTCTAAGTTCTATAGCTGTTCACTGAAATAGACTGTTTTGGATTTTGAGCATTTTGTGATGTGCATATAGGTTTCATCTCATCTTAGTTGTTCTTTTTTATGACTTTTTGCGATATTCTGATTAGAAGTAAAATCAGCTTGCAAATTTAAGATTTCAAATATCTTGGAAATGCATGTCTGGTGGTACACTTCCCTGACTGAAAGATTCTCGTTTATTCACAAAATGTTTCAGGACCTGAACATAGGAATTGCTCTATGGCTGGCTTCAAGTGGTTATGGTTGGGTCTATGAAAGAACTAACGGTAACAATGATGAGAATCAGCAATGCTATAGCTACAGGTCCAAGGCCAAAATCCTCCTGGTTGGTTCTGGTGCTGATGAGCAGTGTGCTGGTTATGGAAGGCATAGAACAAAATATAGATGTGGAAGGTATGGTTTTAACACATTAAAAGCTTATACTGTGTACATGTTATGACATTGAAGTCATTTTGCTTTGCATGGTCCTTCCTCGATATGATATGTAGTCTAGTGGCATGTATTATCTGTTTTTGGAATTATGTTATATCTCCTGGCCTTATAACTTATAAATCACTGTTTTTGCATGCCCTTTGGTTTTATTAATCAAAATATGAAATATTTTGTAAAAGAACAGGAATCTAACAGGGCTCCCTCTTGGAAGAAGCAATATGTTGCATTTCTTCACAGAAACACATAAATAAGTGAACATGAAAATGAAAATGTGAACAATCTGGTGAGCAGCGTTATGAGGCCTAGGAACAATTCAAGAAGAATTATCCCTCCCAAATAGATAAGTAGGGATGCACCATGGTTGCATGAAAGTAAAATGTCTGCAGTACAAACTGTAACTGCCCCAGCGACAGCAGTGGCTTTAACCTGACTTAAAACATAAACAATACTGATGAAAGAAGTTCATCTACTTCATGACCAACGAAAAAATAAAAATAAATAAGAAAACTGGTGATTTAGTTAAATTTTCTCTGCACTTTAAATTTGAAATGTTGACACATTTGTATGGTTCTTGACATACTAAATCAGCTGGCTTGGGCTCCATGAAGAGATGAAATTGGACATGCAGAGAATATGGAAACGGAACATGGGGAGGGATGATAGATGCATTGCTGATAATGGGAAGGAGGTATCTCTAACAGCTTGTAAAATGATTGCTTCTTGTCTTCTTTATTCATTGCATGTTAAATGTCTCATTGTTTTAAATTACCAGGCTAGATTTCCTTTCTTGGATGAAGATGTTATTAGGACTCTTCTTGATATTCCTTTGTGGGAGATTGCCAACCTTAATCAACCAAGTGGAACAGGTGATAAGAAGATCCTGAGAGAGGTCAGTTCCGTATGTCTTTTTTCTGCATATCCTCTCGCTAACTTATAATGTGAATATGTGATTACGGGGGTACTTGTCATTAGGATCCATATGCACTGATTGCGATTATATCCAATACTGAAAATTGAACAACTTAGATTAAAAAGAACTGTAAAAGTAAAATACATAATGCAAGGCACCAGGCAGGTACCAATTCAGTTCTTGAGAATCACAAGGTAATGCAGGTGGTCTTGATAATCCATTAAATCCACCTTTAATTCATTGGTTTTAGTTTACCTGCTACCTTTAGCTGTTAAGATTTCAATTTCTTGCCAAGCAGGGTTCATAAATTTCTCATGTCCTGTGTTGAGTGGTGACTAAACATTAATTGTATGTCATGTCTTGAAGGTCGCACGGATGCTTGGTTTACATGAAGCATCAGTTCTTCCTAAAAGAGCGATCCAGGTCTGTGATGTTGCTATTCAAGTTCATTCAGAAACCTTGATCTAGGATTAGATAGTTCCGAAGTTAGATTGACACTTAAATTTAATTTTGGAAGAAAAATATAACAAAACTCACTGCTGCTTTATGTGTGCAGTTCGGTTCAAGAATTGCTAGGGAGTCCAATCGAAAGAATTTTGGAAGCAATCGTGCAGCTAACCAGGCATCTGCTGGAAGTGTTGTAATAAACTTTCCGTAGCCACTTGCTGACAATACTTTGGTTTTCACAACATTCAACACCTCTGTTTAGACAGTGAGGGGATTCCATGGTGATCAGGGAGCAGCTTCGTTTCAGATTGAGGCAGTAGCTACATTTGAGCTGCCGATGATGGATTAACAAGTTGTGGCATACATGATTATTTCATCTTTAAAAAAAAAATTGCTTATCTGTGTTACGAGTACAATATTATGACAGTTAAAATGATATAAAATTTCTCTAATTCTGTGTTTGAGTTCAAAATGGTATTTATTTCTCGTGTATAATAATATCACAAGTCTATTTATCTTGTAGCTTCGTACCTAATTAACATGGCTGTATCTCTTTTGTGTGTGTGTGTGTGTGTGTATATATATATATATATATATATTCTATGATGTCATTTCTGCAACAGCTGATTTGTGATATCCAGAGAGATGATCCCACATCATTTATTCAATTGTGGGATCATATCTCTCTGGATATCACAAATCATGATGTTGCGCAAATGACTTCATAGAATATATATATATATATATATATATATATATATAGATAGAGAGAGAGAGAGAGAGAGAGAGAGAGAGAGAGAGAGAGATTCTATAAGTAGTAGCTTACATGATCATGAAAGTGGACAAAGTGGAATTTAGAAAGTTGAGAAAGAATACACATTGCGTATCAGCCTCAAAGCATCCCAATTCACTTTTTATTATTATAAAAAATTTATTTTTTATTTTAGTCTGTTTTAAAAATTATGTGCATTCGAATACTAATTTTTATCTTATTTTATTTTTTAATTTTTTATTAATTACACTATTTTGAAAAAGAACGAAGAGAGTGAAAAAAAAAAAAGAGAAGAGAATAAAAAAAATTGTTAAGAAGCATTTGGAAGCTAACTTTTATTCTTTATATTTCAAGAATAAGAATATAAATTTTAGGAAATAAGATAAATAGAAAGAAAGATAGAGAACTAAATTTAAAACTCCTAAATATAATTAATGAGAGAAATACAGGCGTTGGGAATGCTACAAGATGCTGTTTAAAATTTCAAACGTGTCTTTATCTTTACTGTCCTTCAATGACTTGGTATTGATTTCTTATGATAATTTCTCTAGTTGCATTCAAAACCATATATTCTGTCCAGCTAATTTGTATTTTTTTTTTTTTTGCACATGTGACCAGCTACCCCTAATTATTATTATTATTATTATTATTATTATTATTATTATTATTATTATTATTATTATTATTATTATTATTATTATTATTCGCCTTGCAGAATCTGCTGTCTAAAATGACATTGGGTTTACTTTGTTTGCGATAAGATTTGGAAAAATCTCGAGTAGAATCCAAGTAACTCCAATTTATTATTGCCATGCTCATCACAACAAGAGCAAATGACATAATTTAGGTATAAGCTATAATTTGATCCTGTTTTTATTTATTTATTGCAATTTGACTTTTATACTTTTATTTTGATAATTTAAGTAATTGTACTATTATTTTATCAATAATTAAGTCATTTCATCAAGGTTTCTTAAAAAATAAACTATTAACTGACGGGTTCTGCCTATAATTTATATACAACAGCATTTAATCTGTTAAATGGAAATGGGCAAATGGGGAATGCATTAGGGTGTATGCCTTCGGACGAATTAAGAAGCAAGGCAAAGGAAGTCTCGAAAGCTTCTTTAGCAGTGTCTTCCAATGGAAAAAAAGATGGTTTGTCGCTTTCTGTTTCTTCTTTAAAGAAAGAAGATGATGTTGATGATGAATTAGTAGAACAAGCAGTAGCCGCTACTATGCTTTTTCGGCATCACCAGAGAAATGGTTCTCTTCCATTTCCGAGATCAAACTCTGTTGCAGATCCTAATTATAAGAAGAAGCACCACCAAGCTTTTACCAAGAGTTCTAGTTCTAGTTCTAGGCAACCTTCTCTTTCTGATCCTTTGTTCAGACCCACCCAGCTTCTTCATCAGGTTTGCTTTTTTCTTTTCTTTATTTTCTTGTTTGTTTCCAGAGAAAAAGGCAAGAAATATCTGATCAATCTTGATTTTGATTTTTAATCAGTAAGTAGGCACTTGATTGATTGTGAACTTTGATTGTAATTTTGGCATCATGATTTTAATTAGCTTTTTAGTTGCGATCAATAGAATTTCTCGTTTTCTATATGTCCAAGCCTTTTAAAGTCATGTTTGATATTTTTAATTTTGAGTGTTAAACATTGTTTTTCAAAAGAATTTAATAAATAGATGTTTTTTCAAGATTAGTTATGGAAAAACAGTTTATAAAAAATAAAATAAAAAATCAGCCAATTAAATAAAAAAATAAATACACATGTTTGATAAAAAATAATAATTCCAAACACCCATAAAAGTAAGAATAAGAATGTTGCACTCTTACTTCATCAGGTTTACAATAGGTAACTTTCAAAATTGAATTGTGCAAGAGAAATTCAAGAATGGATTTATATATTAAGCCAAACTATGTACTAAACAAATTAATATTCATACAAGCTCAAAAATATTGGACAAATTATAAAAAACCCCTTAGTTTTTATTCTATAAAATAAATATTAAAATCACTATAGTTATTTTTATCATTTTGATATTGTAGGACCTGAAAACTGCTGAGCATGAAACCAAGCATTTTATCCTAGTCCATGGTGGTGGTTTTGGTGCATGGTGTTGGTATAAAATAATAACACTTCTACAAGAAAGTGGGTTCAAAGTAGATGCAGTGGATTTAACAGGAGCTGGCACCAATTCATCTGATGCAAACACCATTGCTAGTCTATCTCAATATATACAACCTCTAATTGACATTTTCAACAATCTCAAACAAGGAGATAAGGTTTATTTCTTTTGTTTTATTCTTAATTTTCCACTGAATTTATATAATATTCATATTAGTAATGAAGCATTTTGTTGTAGGTGATATTGGTTGGACATGATATTGGCGGAGCTTGTTTATCATATGTGATGGAATTATTTCCCTCTAAAATTGCTAAATCTGTTTTCATCTCTGCCACAATGTTGTCCAATGGACAGAGTGCCCTTGATATTCTATCCCAACAGGTATTCTGTCTTCATCATACCATTTTACCCACATGGTTTATTTATTTATTTTTTTACTCGACCTTTTAATTTTTATTTTACAATATGGTAATCAAATAATTTTCAGTGAAAATATGCTGAAATAGTTACTATAAAGCCAGATCACCTAATACATTAATTGTCAACTCATATACACATGTCATGTCAACACCTCAAAGTGACAAAAATGCTCCTCAAAATTCTTCAAAATTTTAGAGACTTAAGAGTACTTTTATCATTATAGGAGATGAATGACATGTGTAACATTGCACCTATATAACATAATCATTTTATTATATAAACAGTCATTATCAAAGCTGGACTAATATTGGTGTAAATAAAAAAAAATCTCACATATAATAGTTATATACACACTTTTCTTTTTCATTACCAAAACATTTGGTTCATGGCTACCAGCCTTATACATGATCATTGTGCAATATATACAACATAATACACATCATGAACATTTTGATTACAAACCGTGTCTACATTCCAAATGTATGTTTATATACAATACAAAAGATGATATCATAGACCCACAAACCGGGTCACAAAGTCTTTCTATGAGATGAACACTATTTTCTCTTTATCAACTCCTCAACTCTAGCTCCTGGACTTGGTGAAAAAAAATTCATGCTAAGTCGTTTCTAGCTTAGTATAATATAAGTATTAGAATTCTTTCATGTAATCATGCAAACACATGACATACATAACAAAGAGAAGTAACATGCCATACTCAAGCAACAATTAAGTTCATGTTACATTACTCTTTTTATCATGGTATTCAAGCCACTAGAAATTTCCAGATTTCACTTTTACTTCAATAAATAACTTTAATAAATTGTTCAAACCTCATTTCTAGACTGACCGAATATGATGTGTGAAGCAAGGGGCATCTCTCAGAGGTGAAATCCCCCTACTCATCAGAATCTCAAGTCAATAAAGCTTACCAAACTCGAAATAATTTGACTAAGTATAAATCTATGAGTGCTAGAAGTAGGAACACGTACCAAGCTTCATCCTCCCTGTCCTCACTTATGGGCTCATTGATATATATCGCTTATCCCCTTAATAGTGCATTATCTACCCTAAAGTAGTCATCAAGTTGAGAAATAAGCATCTATAGCCATTAGTTATTTATTTTCAACATATTCACACGTCACATAATCAATACATCTCTTGCATCTTGTATACAGAGTTTATACTCACATTCATAACTTGTACTCATATCATATTTCTTTATAAAGTCTCATGCAAAAGAGAGTAGCATGTTTTAGTCATGTTCACAAATCATTAAAACATTTGAATTTTGTCATAAGACAGTGTAACAGGCATGATACTTTGAGTCACTGACGTGTCTCAAGTCCTGACTTTGGTTGTGATCTTTTTTTATCTCATATGGAAATTATCACAGGCGTGACATATAGAGTCACGGGGGTAGCTCTCCAGTTCATCAGTTTTCAGGTATTTAACATATATTTTAACATACATAACACTACCTAACCAAAACCAATTACCAAATTCACATTTAACAACATTTAGCAATAACTCAAGAGGTCACAACATGCTCAAATAATCATTTATGCACACAAACATGCAAAAGGGTGAAAAAAAATGCATATATATACAAATCTCAAAAGGAGCTTGACCAGAACCCAAGCTAATGAGCTCATCTACTTCCCTTGTTGGTTACTCCCTCTTGTCCTTATTTTCCTATAACAAACATAACCATATATCAAGTTCTAAGCATATGAGAGCATAGCAAGAACATAAATCTAACCCATGCTCCCCAAACTAATATTATTATGCATGATTCTAGCTTAATCTTATGCTTTATTGCTTCCCAGAACTTCAAAGAACACTTATTCATACAAAATCTCAACACTTTTCATCTTCAACAACCCATCTTCCATGGTTCTTCATCCAACCACAACAAACTCACCAAACAATCTCATAATCATGGTAAAGAGATGGAGTTATTATGTTCCTTACCTCTTTAAGGTAGAAAACAAAGGAACCAAGCTTCCTTCTTGCTTTAATTCTTCTCTCACTTGACAAATCCTTCCCTTCTTTGCTCAATCTTGGTTTTAGTGTTTAAACACTAAAAACTCATGGAGAAGTGCTAGGATAATGTCTCTAGGTCTGAAGGATCATATCTTGAGATTTTAGGGGTGTTTGGCTAAAATAAAATGAAGTGAGGCAGTGTAATTTCTATTTATAGCAAAGGAGTCACAGACGTAATAGCCAAAGACAAGAAAACCTCACATAGTCACGGGCATGATTGTCTCTTACTCTTGATTTTTCGCTCTATTTGATCTTTAACCCCATTCTAAAGTCAAAATCCTTCAATATGCCATGCATATACCCCAAATATACCACTCATATACCCATCATATGTCACATACTCGTGTTTCAACTAAGCCCTAGTTAATGGGTGTTGCAATATGTATCCATAAGTTGACAATTGATTTGGCACCTGATCAAGGGTGAACCAAACTAATTTTTTTAGTGGAATCAAAATTAAATAATAAAATATAATATAAATATTTTAATAATAAACTTCAATATCATGTGGTCACCGATAATTGGTTATATCCTTAAGTTTCTCAAGACTAGTAATTGATTATGCTTTTAACTTCTTAATGGAAGTTGGAAAAGAAATAATAAACTCGAATAGCTTAACACTGAATCAAGCTGCCACTATAAGAATGAAATAATAGCCAAAGACAAGAAAACCTTTCCCACATTAAGTGCGAATTATACAGCCAACCAATTCCCTATGCTAATAAAAATTAAGCAAATCTATCTTACAAAATGGCCTCACTAATGATCATGAGAACCATAACCTTTGAACTCCTAACATCAAGCGTCATTATTTCTTAATTATGCCACTATGAGATGATGTTATTTTTTAATTAACATTCAACTTGATACAATTTCAGTGCTAGCAAATAAAGATTCACATTCAAAGCCTCGATTAGAAAAACTTGGAGTAGCAACAATAATAAAACTGAACCCAGAAGCTAAATTGAGCTCTAATTTTTCTTAAAAAATTACGAGCAATTAAATTACTATGGGCAAAATGTATATAATTTGAAAATTCATCAAAGCAACTCAAATAAATGGAATAACCCTAAGGACCCTAGGAACTAAATTCATATGTCCACATAGAGAGATAGAGCATGGATGTAGAGGGTATTACCACACTTACTAGGAAATATATTATGCTGAAAATAGTACAGTGTTAAAGATGAACATAATATTTAAACCAACTTCACACTTCACAACCGGTGCAATGACTGGTGACTGGTAGTGGTAGGGTGACTGTCGCTATGACTGGAGACTATAATAATGATTTGTTTTAAGAGGCAGTTAAGGCTAGGATGAGAGTGACGGTGAGAAAATTGAATATGAGTAAAGTTTTGTGGGTATTGGTGCTTAGAAATTAGTGGAGTCAAAATTATAATATATATAATGTATATAAAAAAATAAATTTCAGTGGAGTCAATTGACCCACTCAGTTATATGTGGGTCCACCCTTGCACCTGGTATATTTGGTGATATGACATTTCGACATTCATATCAGCATATTTTCACCAGAAATTGTTGAGGTGCAATTTTTTTGAAATATAAATTAAAGTTTGGTATCAAAGTGATAAAAAAAAAATATTGATACCAAATTGATACATGCTATATATATATATATATATAAGTTCTCATTGAATTAATATTTCAGATGGAGTCTACTAATTTGATGCAAAAAGCTCAGCTGTTTTTGTATGTCAATGGGAAGAATAAACCTCCAACTGCTATTCACCTTAACAAGCAATTTTTGAAAGATTTATTATTCAACCAAAGTTCAGCTAAGGTACAGTATCTTCAGGACTATATTTGCTTCTTAATTATATGTATTTTCTCTATTGAGCTCTTAATTTTATTTGTT
Source organism: Balakata baccata (assembly GCA_949630135.1). NCBI lineage: Eukaryota > Viridiplantae > Streptophyta > Magnoliopsida > Malpighiales > Euphorbiaceae > Balakata > Balakata baccata. Next base: position 21,361 of record CATIWF010042924.1, read on the forward strand.
CAAATGAAGTCCTCGTACTTTCATTTTATTAAAATTAAATCCTTCAACTCAATTTTTTCCAACTTATTAAAGTCCTTCAATTTTGATTTTTTTTCCCTAAATTAAGCTCTTCAACTTTAATTTTATCCACTCAGCAAAATTTCACTAAAAGCTTTTTGACCAAATAAAAGTTGAAGGATTAATCTGAATGAATAAAAGTTTGAAAAACGGAATAAATAAAATGCCCATTTTGACCATATATATATATATATTAACAATATGTGATAGGATAAAGGAATTTGTATGGATAATCTACAGGATATAGCATTGGCACTGGTATCAATGAGACCAATCCCATTTTCACCAATTCTAGAGAAGCTTTCACTTTCTGCCAACAACTATGGTTCAATTCCAAGATTTTATATAAAAACCCAAGAAGATTGTGCAATTCCAGTGTCTCTACAGGAAGAAATGATAAAATCCAATCCTCCAGATCAGGTATTCCAGCTTAAAGGGAGTGATCATGCACCATTTTTCTCAAAGCCCCAAGGTTTGCATAGGATACTTGTTAACATACAAGGATTCCATCAAAGAAACCATTAATTTCTTAAGATTTTTAACTTTGGACATTTTGCATTTATATAGTCAAAGAATTAACCAACACCACCATGTGCTTTCATATGTATTTTTATTGTTCCCCATGTGTTTATCTTGGTTTATTGGAAACTTTTGCATCTTGATGTGTCTCCAACTAAGAATTATCGGGCTAATATTTAAACATGAACAGGACACTATTTTTCCACACTCCAGTGAGGAGAGAGAATAAGAAGAGAGAAAAAAAATTATTTTGAAAAATTCCTCGCTATTTACCAATCAATTAGAAAATAAGTATTGGAGAGTATTGAAAAATTGAGAATGTTTCTGGCATTTCTTTTCACACATGTACTTATCATTTTTCATTTATTTATACAAAATTTACATAAAGATGTCTGTGTATGTACTCATTTGAAAAGTGATTTAAAATCTGACATGTTCGTTCATGTTATATTAGATCATTTCTAACAATATTTTTTAAAATAAAGAAAGTCTTTAATTAAATAAAAAACATCTTAAAACATTTTTAAATATAGAGTAAAAAAATTTAATGGACTCTTTATATTTTTAATATTTATTTTACTTTATTTCATATAAATTAATATTTATTAAAAAAACAAATAATTTTTATTATAGAAATGAGAAAAATATTTTTAAAGAAACATATCAATCAAAAGAGAAAACATGTATAGAAAATTGAAGTACATTAATTACAATCAAAATATGGAGTGATTTTAGCTCTCTAGATATAGAAAGTTAAATTCAATTTTTTCTTTAAATTTTAAATATAAAGAATTCATTAGAAATATGGAATGACTCTTTAAAAAAAGATCATAATCCAAATAAACAATCCATTAAAAGTGTTAGAATATTATAAGAATAGCAAAAATATGTGTTCTATTATATCGATCGACAATCCAAATGAAATTGTCTATAAATCAATAAATGTTTGCATCGCAAGCTCCATCCAAATCAAAGATTGGTTATTCAGCTGCACGAGACAAAATTATTAACCTTCAATAAATCAATCGGTGGATAAATTGCATAGATAGTACTCTAATTATTTGATTCATAATATCTAAAAATATTGTTTATAACAAAAGCCCAAATTCCCAAGATTTGTATCAAGAATATTATACACTTCTAATTTTTTCAATTAAATGAAATAACTTTTAACATTTTATCAATTTTGACATTCAAGCAATTTGATAAAAAGTATTGCTGATATGTCTGAATCTTTAGACAAAAAATCTGTGATGGCTCTTGATTTTTTTATTTTTTTCAAGAATTCATATTCAGAAGAAAATGCTGATTAGAGATGGTTGTGTTTAGGGTTATTTATTTTATGTGCTTTTTAAGTATAAAAATGATGACATTTTGTTTTACCTACGAAGCATCAATATGAGTCAAATGTTTGGTCAGCAAAGAAAATATGCTAGCTAGAAAGTTTTGACATATCATTAATTATCTCTACTAAATTGACTGAAATATTTAAATTGATAAAATATTAAATATTTATTTATTTAATTAAAAAAATAAAAGTATATATTATTTTTGATACTACCGTGAAAGTTTATATTTTTTTTTACCAATTTGGCCATGACAAACACTACTCAAACTCTAATTTGATATACAAAACTACCTCCGTCTACTCTGTTAAATAATTTAATGAAATACTGATATAAACTTTTCACGTTAGAAAAAAATTTTCTCTTATAAACCCACATGTACAAATGGATCTCACTAAAAAAATTTCAACTTTCTCATCACTTCATTTTTTTTCAAACTAAATATAATCAAACACATTCTAAAAAAATTATTTTTTTATGATTGAGCTAAACAAATTTTTTCTTCAGGGTGCATCATCTACAAATTTCTTTTGCAAATAGAAATAGAACACCAACAAAACTTAAGATCGAATTGATTTTGCAGGTGCATAGAAGGAAAGTTGTTATTACCTTAGTGGCGCCAATAGCATCGACCCATTACCAACTCATCCTTGAGAGGCATTTGGGTTTGTAATCCTGCAGTAGGATTTGTAGCATCGGAGCTCAGCTGTGAGGCGGATGATGTTGGTTTCCTTTATGTGTTTTTGTCTTTTTAGATTTGAGGGGTAATTTTATTAGCTTAAAGTTGTGTTTCTTGCAGCTGAGTCTTTTTTTTTTTTTTCAGTGGAGTAGTTTTGTCATGCTTGAGTACTTGACCGAACTCAATTGGAACAAATTATGGGCATGGAGTCACTAGTGGATCCACGATTAGGAGGTAGAATGAGACAATATTTGAGTATGGCATTTGCCATTTTCTTTAGACATGCAAATTGTGCAATTTGAACAGTTCAAATTGAGGACTGCGGATCTCTTCTATCAAGGTTAAATCTTTATTTTCTCAAACTTGCTATTAACTAAATTTAAATCTGAACTTTATTTTCTCGTAGCGCACGGGAGTAACGAGGTATTGATTGCACAAGTTAATCAACCAATACATAAATTTGGTTACAGGTTATATTGGATATGGATCCTTCTGTATCTTATTTAGAGTGTGTTTGGAGCTGCAGTTTAGAGTTAAAAAAGTTGGTTTGACACTAGAAGTAGAAATTTAAGCATTTGGTTCAAGGTAAAAAAGCTGTTTTCAGAAGTTTAAAACCATAGTTTTGAAAAAGTACCAAAAAATATGATTCTCCAAAACCATGGTTCTGGCAAAACACAAAAAGCGGTTTCCAGATTTTCTAAAGTTCAAAAATATCCTTAATAACTTTTCTTAATTACTATTGTACCACCATATAAAATATTTCTTTGTTTCAAACCCTAACAGAGATCCTTCTCCTAGCAATCTAGACAGCCTCTTTTCGTTTGCCGATTTTCTCCCTTCCTTTGCCGATTCTGCATCAATTCCCTTCCATTACCAATTTTGCGTTAGTAATTTCAGCAAATTAGTAGCGCTCCTCAGTCCTCTTCCATTACCGGTTAGAATATTTTACATCTCATTCTTTCTCCCTCTCTTCTATTTTTCTTGCTCTGATTTATTTTCATACCAAAATTTTATTTGCTTTGATTTATTTGATACCTAAGATTTGCTTGATCTGATTAATTTTCTAGTTTAAAAGAATATTCCTAAAGTGTTAAAGAAGACCACAAAATTTGTTGTTTTATTATTATTAATTGAAATAAGAAGCCTCCAAGAGGTTGATTGCTTGTATCAATGTTTGGAGGCACTTCACTTCAAGTAAATTAACAAAAAGAAATTCATTTTTCCAGTTTAAAAGAATATTCCTAAAGTGTTAAAGAATACCACAAAATTTGTTGTTTTAGTTCACAAGTGGCAATTCACCGAAAGAAAAACGACAAATATATATATATATATATATATGGAAAATTGAGTTGTACCGTCCACCAAATGATTGAGGGAAGAGTAGAGCCTAACAATCACAAACCATTCATCAAATAATAACTGGCGGAGCACGTACAGTTGAGAAAGGTTACTTTCCTCTTTCATTTTTCAAAATATTTATACTATTTTTTATATTTACTCTTTTAAAAATCTCTCATAAAAAAATAAATTTGCTCTCCAAATTCTTGAGGCCTAGGTCTGCCACCACAAATGATTATTTTTTAAACTACAAGTATTTTCAGTCAATCAATTAAATTTTGGTGAATTTCACCGATAGTATCTCAATTATACAAATTGTAATAATTCAGTATTTCAAAAATTATTCATAATATAAAATTATTTCAATTTTTATTTTATAACTAAAATAATATTTAAAAAACCGAATATTACAATTTGCATAGTTGAAATAACGCTAATGAAATTCACCCATTAGGACTATATATTAAAATTAATCATGCTCATATCAGCTAAAATTTTAAGAACGGTAAAATATTTATTTATAAATTTTAAAGTAACTACATATCGATAGCTCAAATTCAAAATTTGTAATTAAACAAAAAAAAAATTTATGTAAACTCATTTATACACTATTATTAACAAATATTTATTTGTAATCTATAAATGAAAATATAATAATTGTCCTAAATACTACTATTCAACTGTCATAATTAAATTTGTTTTATATTTAATTTTCTACCATATATGATATTGACTTTTTTACTTTCGGTTAGATCTAAGTTGAGAAACGCTAAATAATTTTTTATACTATTTTTTTTTATGCATGATCCATGTTGTCCTAATTATTCAATTAAAAGTTCAGTTGTTACTGTGATATTCTGTAAGTGAATAAATATTCACTCTTGTCATATCAGTGCCACATAAATATATATCATTATATATATATATATATATAAAGCTTTTTGGAAATTTTTATTACGATAACTATTTTTGTCTTTTTTTTAACCCTCAATTTTATATTTTTTACAATTTAGTTATTTTGTTGTTTTTTTTAACTTACATTTTTTTTTCTTTTAACTTATATTTTTTATTTTTCTCTTTTTTATTTCTTTCTACTGTACTTTTTGCAATTTGATCATATTTTTTCATTTTTTTGTTTAACTCTTATACTTTTCATTTTTTACAATTTAGTTTTTATTTTTATTTTTATTTTAACTCTCATACTTTTCAATTTTTACAATATGGTCATCTTTCTATTTTTTTCTTTAATTTCCATACTTTTTCACTCTTTACAATTTAATTTTATATTGTTTTTGTTTTTAACTCTCATACTTTTCGTTTTTTATAATTTAGTCCTTTTTTATTTTTTTTCTTTGACTCCTATACTTTTCATTCTTTAAAATTTTGTCAATAATTTTTATATTTTAACTCTTATACTTTCAACTTCTTACGATTTAGTCTACTTTTTATTTTTTAACTCTCATACTTTTCATTCTTTACAATTTAGTTCTCTTTTTTATTATTTTCTTTTATCATACTTTTCACTTTTTGCAATTTAGTCATCTTTTTTATTTTTGTTCTTTTAAATTCCATTTTTTACAATTTAGTCTTTCATATATATAACTTTTAATTTAATTCAATTTACCTTCAATTAAATTCTCTTTTATAATAATTATTCTTTTCTTAAGGTCATTGTTCTAATTTTCTCTTCTTCTTTTTTTTCATTTTTTCTTCTAACTTTCATGCTTTCTAGTTTTACAATTCTGTCCTCTTTTTTTTTTTTTTCTTTGACTTCCATTCTTTGTAATTTATTACTTAAATTAATTTTTATTTTTTTGTAATCTTATTTTCAACCTCATCATACTTAAATATTAGAGTCCATATGAATCATTGTCAAAATTAGAGGAATATTTCTCAATTTTATTCTCAAAATTTACTTAATTATTCAGTACTGCAAAAAAATTTAATTAAATCTACATTGCATATGATTTTGCCGCATAATTTTAAGTATCATAATTTTATATTTAGCTATTGGAATATAAAATATATATTTGTTTCTAATTATTTTTTTTATTTTTTCTCTCGTTGGAATATAATTTGATTAATATCAATCATATAAAAAAGCAAAGATATATATATATATATCACTTCACACAAAAATATAAAATAAAATAAAAAGAAAGTGTTTGATTTGTTGGTAATTATAGTATACTTACATCCATTATTTCCTTTAATTTAACTCTCAATTCTAGACCCTAAAACTAATATGATCTACATTTATATATGGAACGTATATTTATATCTATAATATTATATTTTACATATTTATTGTCTACTTATTTTTAATATAAAATGCTAAAAACTACAATATAGTGATTTGTTTTTTTTTTAACTTCGATTTGTATATTATTGACTCCATAACTCATTCGAAATTATAACCTTCCAAAAAAAATTTATGCGTGAAAATTGCTACAACGTGTTGGGAAAAACAACCAATATGCATGTCAAAATAAAAAATACAAGCCAAAAAAAATATAAGAGAATACAAGATTTATATAGTTCGACTTTGATTGTCTACGTCCATAAAAAGTAACAAATTCTTCACTATATGAGAAATAAAAAAAATTACAATACAATAGAATTATATTTCATTTGAACTGATCAAACGCAACTCCACAATTTATTGTATTTCCCCTCCCACATAAACTAGAAAAATAACTTTCACTTCTCTAGAACCCTTAGAGAAATTTCTCAAAGCTCAAAAAAGTGTTTCTCAAAACCCAAGAATACTTAAGTAAAAACTCAAATTTGCAAATTTCCAAGTTATTCTTATATTTGCTCTCTTTGCTTCATGTCTTAAAACTTTGATCTTACTTATATTTATTGACCTCCTAAACTTATCAATCAAGAATAAAAACACTTTTTCAATTAGGAATACATTTTCTAATCTAAGTCTAAGACTTATCCTAATCCAAGTCTAACTTGGATTTCCACGATTTAAAAATCAATCATAACAATTTCTACCTTAATTTTCGAATTGCAATAACCTTATTGGTATAAATTCTTCAACTATACATACCCGATTCAGAACTTGGTCTTACACTCTAATTCTAAATACGGCCAATATACCATGTGTAGTTGAAACCAGTCGATGGCGCTACTTGACTTCGAAGATAGACCTCAATCTCTCCATCTGATCACCATCAGGTTTCACCCATTTTAAACTATCTACACCTTGGAAACTATTCATACATGCAACCCATTTCCAACTAGTGCTTGAGGTCTTCACTGCATTACCAATTAGATGGTATACCCTTTGATGCAAATTTCCTTTTATCAGGACCATACAACCTTAAGTAACCCTTGGAATTCCACCTTTAACATTGTAACTAAAACCCTTGTAACATAACATACTCAAAGAAACTAAATTCTTGCACATCTTTAGAATGTATGTCACGTCCTCTAAAGTCATCACTACTCTATTATACATTTCGATTTTCATATTGCCAACACTCATGACTTTTACCTTATAATTATTACTCAATATTAAGGCACTAGTCAACCCTTCTAGGAATGTATCAAAATAATTCATTGTAAAGCAAATAGGAGAAATACAGCAAGAATCTAAAAGTCAACCATCATAAGAAGATGCATCATTTCCTTGGGTGATTACATGGACATTTTCAGCATCCCAAGCAAGAGAAACTAAATTATTCTCTTCATCATGTTTCTTGCTCTTTCGACGATCTTTTTTGAAATGTCCATACTCTTTCCATCTAAAGCGTTGAATATCATTCAATTTCTTGACTTTGGATCTAGATCTACTTAGCTTAGATCCCCCCTTGTCATTAGCCCGTCCTTTCTGATTCATTCCTTAGAAACTAATACTTCACTATCTTTATCCTCACTTTTAGCTTTCATTTGAGTTTCAAAAGATACCAATTGCATCTAAGCAAAATCTATAGTCACATAATCTTTTTCCATGATTAACAAGTCAATAAAATTCTCATAAGAGTCATGGAGTGAGGAAAGAAGCATTAGCGCTTTATCATCTTCCTCAATCTTAACATTAATCTTCTTCAATTGATCTAAGATTCTATTGAATTCATTCATATGCTCCACCATATTTCCGCTTTCCACCATCCATAGACTATATAACTTCTGCTTTAGATGCAATTTATTTGTCAAACTTTTAGCCGAATAAATTTTTTCTAGTTTGCCAAAATTGACATGGGCAAAATTCTCCTTAGTAACATTATTTATAATGTTATCACCAATGCAAAGATATATCGTACTAACACACCTTTCCATTAGTTCTTCTCATTCTCCATTGCTTATCTTTTCTAGCTTAGCCTTGTTGAACTATGACATTTTTTGCCCTTCTTTGCCAAAGAGCGAAACTACTTTTTCCATCATACTTCTTTACTATAAAAAGTGATGATAAATTGCCCAACATGCTTATTGAATATTAATCAAAACTAACTCTAATACCATTTGTGGAAAAATAACCAATAAGCACATCAAAATAAAAAATTCATGCCAAAAAAAAAGAGAAGACAAGATTTACGTGGTTCGGCCTTAATTGTCTGGTTCCACGGAGAGTAACAAATTCTTCACTATAAGAAAATAAAAAAAAAATTACAATACAGTAAAATTGTATTTCCCTTGAGTTGATCAAACTCAAACTCATAATTTATTATATTTCCTCTCTTACATAAACTAGAAGTATAACTCTTATATCTTTATAACCCCTAGAAAAAAAATTTCAAAACTCCCAAAGGTATTTTCCAAATTCCAATAATATTCAAGCAAAAACTCAAATTTGCAAATTCCCAAGTTGATTTTGTATTTACTCTCTTTGCTTTATACCATAAAGTGTTGATCTTATCTATATTTATAGGCCCCTAAACTTACCAATCAAGAATAGAAATACTTTTCTTAATTCAAGTTTTAAAACTTATCACATTCCAAGTCTAAGACTTATCATAATCCAAATCTAACTTGAATTCCCACAATTTAAAAATCAATCCTAACACAATGAAGCGTGGTTTTCCTACTTGTTATATCTAATTGAACTCAAAATTGAAAAACTAGAGAATTGATTGTAAAACCCAAAAAAAAAATTATAAGAAGTAATGAATGTCGAGAATGAGTACAAAAGACAAAATAACAAATTATAATTCATTCGAAGACAAGTATAACATCAATAGACGTGCTAATTCTAGCTTAAACGATATGTATTTTAAAAATAAATCAATTGGTGACTTGATTGATCAAAATTATAGAAAATTTTGAGTTTAAGTATTCTCATCACCATCTATGAATGTTAATGAAAATTTAACACACTGATTGTATGTGAACGAGAATAATTATCTTTGTTGTATAGCTTATGATCTATTGAATCTTCTAATAAAAAAAATATCCATCAATATTAATGAAAGTTTTGAGTTCAAGTTTTCTCATTACCATCCATCGATTTAATGAAAATTTAACGCATTTATATTATGTGAAAGAAAATAATTACCTTTATTGTATAGTTTATGGAGTCTTTTAATAAAAAAACAACGTATATTTAAAATTGTTGCAATTATAAAATTAGCTTTATTCTGAACTTGACAACCACACACATTGCTCAAACAAACCACAAATGCAACTATTCCATATTCCAAAACTATTGTGTTGATTGTTCACACAGAGGGACCACAAATTTTTCTTTTTCTTTTTTGTCATTTCAGGTGTACTAATTCATTAATGTACTTAGTTTTAGATAATAACTATTATTGTCTCTATTTTTAAATAGATTTTGTTTAAGGTTTATTAATTAAATATATTTAAAATATAAGTAAAATATTATACCACACTTAAACACGATAAAAAGTCAATTCTATTATAGTAGTTATATATGGAAGGGAGAGGTTTTTTTTTTTTTTTTTGAGAATAAAAGAGATATCTTTAAAAAGAGGGATAAACCAAATCGTTCAAAACAAAAGATTCACCTGCACAAGGAACATCCTCTACGAAAAGCTAAACTTCAACAATCGACGGGACCATAGCGCTATAGCATGAGCAACTTTATTACTAGCTCTACTAACAAAAGCAAAAGAAATGGACTGAAATCTAAGACTAATATCTAACAGGTAAAATGCACAAATAGCCACTAGAACAAGTTACCCTTTAAAATATGGTTCAGTATAATCAAACTTCTAAAATGTAAATTTAGCACAATTAAACTTCTAAAATTAGCCTTCGTTTGTTCTCGTTACTAAGCGCCGTTGAGCCGACTCAACCTCCGTTTGATCTCGTTACTGAGTGCCGTTGAATCGACTCAGGGACTATTTTGACCAATCAGAATGTGATATATGTCCACCAATACTATGTCATTTAACTTGTTAAAATAAAGTAAAATGATCAAATTAGCCCCTAAACTATACTGAAAGTACAAATTGGACATTGAACTTTTGATTATGCACAATTAAATCCTTTATGCTTTAATTTGTTACAAATAAGCCTCATAAACTACCCTAGTTTCTATCCAATTTAATAAAACTCGGTGAGTTAACTCAATTACTAAGCATAAATTTTAGCTCAATTTAAAATTTATTTTTCACTTATTCTTTGAAATAATAAATTTAATTAATAATTAGTTTTCTATAATAAAAAAATGACTACTTTTTCATAATAATAAAATTATTTTTATAATAAGTAAATTAATTTTATATGATTTTATTCCTTTTTTCCTTTGTTTTATATAATTTTTATAAAAAATTATAATATTTGTATGGAAATGATGAAATTTTAACATACATTGCCAATTTGTCATTGTTGTTGGCAAAATCATAAATTATATTAATTAAATAATTTTACTAAAAGGGCAATTGCCAATTAATTTTACGCCTTATGAAATCTAAATGACTCATGATATAGGTTTGAACTGAATTATCTAAATTTATAAATTGATCTCTTAAATTAACCGAATGATGAAAAAAACCAATTTTTTTTTATCACAATTCATCTCAATCAATTATGATAAATAATTAAGAAATTATAAATATTTGAATTTGTACCTTTTGAAAAGTCATACCGAAATTGAATTACTTTAAATAACCCAACAAAACAAAATTTTGATTAGATTATTTGAGATAATTTATGCTCACCCCTAATTTATGTGAAATGGATGTTACATAAAAAATAATATGTTTATTTAGAATTGATTCATGACATATTAATTACTTATTAGTAGCTTGATATATGAACTTATATACTTAGAAAGGATATCATAATAATAATTTTAAAAAACTAATTATCATAATTTTACTAAAATTATTATTATTATTATTATTATTATTATTATTATTATTGTTGTTGTTGTTGTTGTTGTTGTTGTTTAAAAAATAATGAAAATTTACCAATAAGAATGGCAAATTGGCAATGCATGTTAAAATTTTATTATTTCCGCATAGATATTATATTTTTTTATAATAAAAATTGTATAAAACAAAGGAAAAAAGGAATAAAATCATATAAAAATTAATTTACTTATATAAAAATAAATTTTATTAATATGAAAAAGTAGTTAAGTTTTATTATAGAAAACTAATTATTAATTAAATTTATTATTTTAAAAAATAAATTTTAAATTGAGCTAAAATTTATTATTAGTATTTGAGTTAATTCATTGAGTTTTATGAAATTGAATAGAAATTATGGTAGTTTAGGGGCTTAATTGTAATGAATTAAAATATAAAGAGTTTAATTGTACCTAATAAAAAGTTCAAGGTTCAATGTACTTTTAGTATAGTTCATGAGCTAATTTGGTCCTTTTATTTTATTTAACCAGTTAAACGACGCTGTATTGGTGGATATGTGTTGCATTCTAATTAGCCAAAATTGTTTCCAAGTCGACTCAATGGTGCTCAGTAACTGGAACAAACGAAAACTAACTTTAGGAACCTAATTGTACTAAGTTTGCACTTTAGGGACCTGATTATACTGAGTCATACTTTTGGGATGACTCGTTCTAGTGGCTATACTTCAGGGGTTGATTTGTATCTTTGACCTATCTAAAATATCATCAATGATAACTCTAACAGCATTGCATCTATTGGTAGGAGAATGAATGGTTGAGAACGGAGAGTGCATCATACTCCACTTCCACATTATAAAAGCCACATTCCAAAGAAGAAGAGATGCCAAAGAATATGGCTAGAGCCTCGACTGTTTCAATATCCTAACTTATTGAATCATTTTGCCAACCAAGAGGAGAACTTGCCTAGTGACATCTCGAACAACAAATCCTAGTCTAGATTTATTAGTAACTGGGTCCATAGTTACGTCCACATTGAGTTTTACCCTACTATGTTTTGGACGAGACCAAACCATCCTTGAGCTAGATAAGGGAGAAAGATGGTCGGATCTAGATTGCGTAAATTCAACAGCAAAATTTTTTGCAAAATAAGCAACTAAAACCTGACCTATGCATTTATCTCCATGGACTAACCAATTCCTTTCATTCCAAATCTCCCAAAGGGTACAGCAAAACAGTGCAAATAATTCAGGATAATTGCATAAATGGTACCAAACTTTGTTACTTTGTTATAATTTGGTATCAAACCTTTTAATTGTTACAAACTGGTATCAAACATTTCATAAATGTTGCAATTTGGTACAAATTTAAATTTCCAATGCCGGAAAGATGACATGACTTGTCATGTTACTCTATTATCCATATTATATTTATTTCCTCATAAAAATACATTCAAAATGGTAGCGATTGGATATATTATTTTCTTTTTTGCAATTTATTTATGTAATATATTTTTCTTTAATCTTTGGAAACGTAGTCATTTGATTGTATTTTTATGAAAGAATAAATCTGATATGAATAATAGAGCGATGTGACATGCTATATCATCTTTCCGGTGCCAGAAATTGAAGATTGATACCAAATTGTAACATTTATAAAATATTTGGTACGAAATTGTAACAAAGTAATAAGATTTTGTATCATTTATGTAATTAGCCCAAATAATTCTATATCCAACTTCTTTGTCAAACTAAGTGAACAATTCTACCAAAAAAAAAAGGAAATTCAATTCACCACTTCTAAGATTCAAAGGGCTACACAACCAAACTCCCTTTGTCCAGACGCAATCCTTAAAGATGTGAAACAAAGATTCCTCAGAAGTGTTACACTGTGAACAAAGGATTGGGGCAGTTCACTATTTTCTTCATCAAAGCGATAAAATTAGGGAGAAGACCTGATAGTAACCTCTAGCAAAAGTGCTTCACCTTCAGTAGGAGCACAATGATGGAAAAGAGAGTTTTAAATAAAGGTAAAATAGATAAAAATAATAATTAATATTTACAAATAACTGAAAAAACGTCAAATATTTTGAAATAAAAAATCTAATCCAAAACAAAATCTATTTAAGAACATATTGAATAATTAAAATTTATCTTAAGAAAATAAAATTTTAATTCTTTGATTTTTTGGGCTTTTATACTAATCAAATATGAATTTTAATTTTTCAATCAAATTAAGATTAATGCACTAATAAATTTTTGAGGACCATAGAAATTTTTGTTGGAAAAATTGTGATTATGAGTTATTTTGAGAAGATAATTCAGATGGATCCCACAATTCGATTTTAAGAGAAAGACTCAAATATGTGTTCCTTGACATGAGAACTATGAATTAATTATTCATATGTTCAAAATGGAGAATATGTGAATAAAAATTGAAACTCAAAGTAAACTCCTTGCAAAGGAGATATAAAGAGGAAAAGTGAAAGTGAGAGTTGTTTGTCCCACATCACTAAAATGTGAAATTGGATTTGTGTTTATATATTAAAATGCATTTTTATATGGGTAAGAAAGTAGCATGAAAGGCTCTCTCTCACGCGCTTAGGCGTAGGAAAGGTGTAAATCCATGGTCTAGGATAGACTAATGCGTGGGTGCGCGACCTGCGTACACGAATGTCGATCCAAAATCTCATGGTCCGGACCAAACCCAATTTTTACATTATTTTTCATTTCTGGAAATTGAAGCAACACTCCCGTGTTGACTTACACGGCCAAGGTTCTGGTACGCCCGTGTGGATTATGTTCCAGATTAGTCTTTTGAGCTTCTTTTCTTTTGGAATCTCATTTTCTGATGTTTCAGAGATTAATTTCACCATTATTTGAGAGTTACAAAGGTATTATTGGCAGCCTTTAAAAGAGATTAATCACAATTAATCTCATGTCTCCTCCATCTAGTATAAATAGAAGTTTTGTCTTGTATTGGTTTGAGGTTTTTTTGAAGTTTTTGAGATTTGAGTTTAGTTCTTGTGGGCAAAGTCTCTTTCTTCCCTTTTCTTCTTCTTCTTCTCAAGTGATAGAGAGTGTGACAAATGCTTAGTTCGCTATAAGTAGGTGTTATGTGTTAAACAACTACTTGAAATCTGTTGTATTCTAGGAGACAAATGCCAGTTATTGTAAACACCAGTGATAGGAGGCAAATTTGTCTTAAGGAAACTGTGTGGAACATAGGCCTCAGATTTGTTCTTTATTTCACTTGTGTTTTATTTGAATATTGAATTAACAATTCTCCTTATTGTTACATTTCATAACAATTTTAAGACAAATTTGTTGTTGTTAATTCTTTATTTAGACTTATTAATTCTTGGAATTAATATTGTTTGTTGTTTCAGTGAAAATGGAGAACACAATATCTGCTACCAATGTTTAAGATGGTTTCCAGCCATCAACGTCTATTGCTCAGGTTGTCTCTCTGGTTGTGCCTGTAACGGTAGCTATAAACCATGGAGAGACTAGAAAAATTCAATAGATTGAATTTCAAGAGGTCGCAATAGAAAATATTGTTTTACCTAACTACCTTGAATCTTGCACAATTCTTGGCTGAGGACACTCCTGCTCTTAAAGAGGATGAGCAAGATGTCCAAACAAGGATGACCTATGATAGTTGGCATCATTCCAACTTTTTGTGTAGGAATTATGTCATGAATGGGCTGCATGATTCATTATACAATATGTATAGTGGAATTAAGACTGCTAAACAGTTGTGGGAATCATTGGATCGGAAATATAAATATGAGGATACCGGTGCCAAGAAATTTATAGTGGAATATTTCCTAAACTATAAAATGGTGGATTCCAAGACGTGGTAAGTCAAGTTCAAGAGCTTCAAGTTATTCTTTATGATATTCATGCTGAAGGAATGAACTTGAGTGAAACCTTCTAAGTGGTTGCTATGATTGAAAAATTACCCTCTAGCTGAAAGGATTTTAAAAATTACCTTAAGCACAAGCGAAAGGAAATGAATATTGAGGTACTAATTGTTAGACTTCGAATTGAAGAAGACAATAGAGGCTCAGAAAGGAGGGGGTTGAATTCTTCTAAGGCTAAGGTAAATATTATCGAACATAGACAAAATACCAAAAAGAAGAAATTCAAGGAGCCTAAAAACGGTCCCAAAGGTGGAGTTTCTAAAAAGAAATTCCTAGGCAAATGCTTTAATTGTGACAAGATAGGTCACAAGGCTTCTGATTGTAAGCTCCCAAAGAAGAAAAGGAGCAATGAAGCAAATCTCTTGCAAAATATTACTCAAGAGATTTCTAATATTAATCTTGCTGCTGTAATATCAGAAGTGAATATGGTTGAATCTAACCCAAAAGAATGGTGGATTGACACGGGTGCCATAAGACACATATGCTCAGATCATGAGATGTTCTCTACCTTCAAGCTGAAGAGTGGAGAAAAATTGTTTATGGGCAATTCTGCCACTTCTGAAGTTCGTGGTGAAGGACAAGTAGTGCTAAAGATGACTTCTAGTAAGAAGCTGACTCTAAACAATATTTTATATGTGCCTGATATTCGCAAAAATTTGGTCTCAGGTTCATTGTTGAACAAACATGGGTTCAAAATAGTTTTTGAGTCAGACAAAGTTGTTTTGTATAAGGGTGGAATGTATATGGGCATAGGGTATGCTATTGATAGGCTTTTTAAGCTCAATGTAATTGTTATTAAATGTAATAATGAAAGTACATTTTCTGCTTATTTGCTTGAGTCTTCCTGTTTATACATGGTAGACTAGGACATGTTAATTATAATACCTTGAGAAGATTAATTAACTTGGACCACATATCTAATTTCCACATTGATATAAAATATAAATGTGAAATTTGTGTTGAGGCAAAACTAACTAAATCATCTTTTTTAAATATTGAAAAAGAAAGTAAACCACTTGATTTAATCCACAGTGATGTATGTGATTTAAAATTTATTCAAACAAGAGATGGAAACAAATATTTTATCCCATTTGTGGATGATTGCACAAAATATTGTTATGTATATTTGCTTAAAAGCAAAGATGAAGCTATAAAGAAATTTAAATTCTATAAAATTGAGATTGAAAATCAACTCAATAGAAAAGTGACCGTGGTGGTGAATATGTGACACTATTTGGTGAATTCTGTGCACAATATGGAATTATACATGAGAGCACGACACCGTATTCACCATAATCTAATGGTGTGGCTGAAAGAAAAAATCGTATCTTGAAAGAAATAATGAATGCAATGCTGATAAGTTCTAGGTTACTACAGAATATGTGGGGGGAAGCCATATTGTCGGCTAATTACCTTTTAAATAAGGTTCCCCGTAGTAAGCAAGATAAAACTCCTTATGAATTATGGAAAGGGAGAAAACCTTCCTAAAAATACTTGTGAGTGTGGGATTATCTTGCTAAAGTGGCAGTTCCTATACCAAAGAAAGTAAAAATAGGGCCAAAATCAATTGATTGCATTTTTATTGGTTATGCACATAATAGTAGTACTTATCGGTTTCTTGTACATAAATCGGAAATTCCAGAAATTCATAAGATCACGATTATAGAATCAAGAAATGCATCGTTCTTTGAACATATATTTCCTTTTAAGAGTTTGGAAGAGGCGACTTCATTCAAGCGACCTCCTGAGGCTATTATTGAAAATAGTCAAGATCAAGTTCATGATAAAGAGCTTGGTTTAGAGGATGAGCTTATTGAGATAGAGCTCAGGCGTAGTAAAAGAGCAAGGATATAAAAGTCATTTGGACCAGATTTTCTGACTTACATACTAGAGGCAAAACCTCAAACTTATAATGAGACTATAAAATCTTCAGAAGGTCTTTTATAGAAAGAGGCTATTAAGAGTGAGGTTGATTCCATCTTGCAGAATCATACTTGGAAATTCGTGGATTTACCTCCAGGATGTAAACCATTAGGATCCAAGTGAATTTTTAAAAGAAAAATGAAGGCAGATGGTTCAATTGATAAGTATAAAGCTAAGCTTGTGATTAAAGGTTACAAGTAAAAGGAATGCCTAGATTATTTTGATAATTATTCTCCTGTAACCATAATTAATTCTATAAGAATGATTATAGCGATTACTGCATTGCACAATCTTGAAATACATCAAATGGATGTAAAAACTGCTTTTCTAAATTGAAATTTAGATGAAGAGATCTACATGGTACAATATGAAAGGTTCATTGTCTTAAGACAAGAAAAGAAAGTATGTAAATTGGTTAAATCACTATATGGTTTGAAGCAGGTGCCTAAGCAGTAGCATGAGAAATTTGATAGCGCTATGCTATCTAATGGCTTCAAAATCAATGAGTGTGATAAATATGTTTATGTCAAAAACACGAGTGACGGTCATGTCTTATTATGTTTATATGTTGATGACATACTCATTGTTGGTAGTAATGGCAAGATGGTCAAGTCTACCAAGGATATATTAAATGCAAAGTTTGATATGAAAGATATGGGACTAGTAGATGTGATTCTAGGAATTAAAATTACTAGAAGATTAGATAGGCTGACCTTGAGTCAAACTCATTGTGTTGATAAAATACTTGGTAAATTCAATAAGGATGATACCAATATTGCTAGAACCCCATTGGACTTAAGCCTCCATCTATCAAAGAATAGAGGATAAAATGTGTCTCAAGTAGAATATGCTCGTGTGATTGGCAGTCTTATGTATTTAATGAGTTGTACAAGACCAAATATTATTTATGCAGTGAGTAAACTAAGTCAATATACGAGTAATCCATGGCTAGATTACTAAAAAGGAATTGTAAGAGTACTTTAAAGGAATTGTAAGAGTACTTAGGTACTTAAAGTATACTTGTAATTATGGACTATATTATACTAGATATCCAGCTGTACTAGAAGATTACAGTGATGCTAATTGGATTTCTGATATTAAAGATTCAAAATCCACTAGTGATTACGTATTTACACTAGCTAGTGCAGCTGTGGCTTGGAAATCTTCTAAACAAACTGTTATAGCCAAATCCATGATGGAATATGAGTTTATTGCATTAGACAAATGTGCTGAAGAAGCTAAATGGCTACACCATTTTTTAGAAAATATTTCGAAATGGAAAAGTCTCGTACCACCAATATGCATACATTGTAATAATCAATATGCAATTGGAAGGGCATAGAGTAATATGTATAATGGTAAGTCTAGACATATTCGTCATAGACATAATACCATTAGGCAACTGCTCTCAATAGGGATTATTGCTATTGATTATATAAAATCAAAGGATAACATTGCGGATCCACTAACCAAAGGGTTAAATTGAGAGCAAGTTGATAAATCATCAAGAGAAATGAGACTTAAACCCGTAAGAGTATAATAAGTCGATACAAAGGAAAACTCAACCTAGTTGACTGGAGATTCCAAGATCTAGGTTCAATGGGACAACCTAATTGTAAAGATGTATAAAGATCACTGTGGGGGATATATCAGTGAAGATTGAAAATGAGGTTAAGCTATGCTTTTAATGATACATTTGTGTAAGGTATCACCTATGTGGGAGTGAAGTGATTCCGCTTCAATGGAGAAGGTGTTAATATTCAATTCTCCAAAACTCTTGCAGAATCAGGCAGATGTTCAAGGCCAAAATGAACAAAACAATGAGAACTGAATTATGTCAAGAAAGATTTATGTGTGGAATGTATCATATTTACACATTATATCAACTGGACAGTGAATAAATTAAATATACTTTCATAAGGGAAGGTTCAAAGGGTTGAAGGCTATCTATCATGTACAAGTTTCAATCGTCAAACTTTATCACGTAGTAAGACTTTGTTCGTCTTACTTTTTCGCCCAATTTTATTCACGTGGGGGATTATTGGAAAAATTGTGATTATGAGCCATTTTGAGAGGATAATGCAAGTGGGTCCCACAACTCGGTTTTGGGAGAAAGACCCGGATATGTATTCCTTGACATGAGAACTGTGAATTAATATATTCATATACTCAAAATGAAGAATGTGTGAATAGAAATTGAAGTTCAGAGTAAGCTCCTTGCTAAAGAGATATAAAAGGGAAAAGTGAAAGTAGGAGTTGTTTGTCCCACATCACTAAAATGTGAAGTTAGATTTGTGTTTAAATATTAAAATACATTCTTACATGGATAAGAAAATAGCATGGAAGGCTTTCTCTCGCGCGCAGGGGAGGTGCAAATCTATGGTCCGGGATAGGCCAACACGTGGGTACACGAATATCGGCCCAAAATCTCATGGTCCAGACCAAGTCCAATTTTTACATTATTTTTTAATTCTGGAAATTGAAGCGTCCATGTGGATTGTGTTCCAGATTAGTCTTTTGAGGTTCTTGTCTTTTGGAATCTCATTTTTTGATGTTTTAAAGATTAATTTCATTATTATTTGAGAGTTACAAAAACATTATTGGCAGTCTGTAAAAGAGATTAATCACAATTAATCACATGTCTCTTCCATCTAGTATAAATAGGGGTTTTGCCTTGTGTTGGTTTGAGGTTTTTTAGAAGTTTTTGAGAGTTGAGTTTAGTTCTTGTGGGCAAAGTCTCATTCTTCCTTTTTCTTCTTCTTTTTAAGTGATAAAAAGTGTGACAAATACTCAGTTCGTTATAAGTAGGTGTTGTGTTCAACAACTACTTGAAATTCGTTGTATCCTGAGAGACAAACGCCAGTAATTCTAAATATCAGTGATAGGAGGCGAATTTGTCTTAAAAACACTATGTGAAACACAAGTCTCATATCTGTTCTTTATTTCACTTGTCTTTTATTTAAATATTGAATTAACAATTCCCCTCATTATTACAATTTTTTTAAAAAAAAAATTTATATGTATCATATATTGAATTTTCTTTTTGTTTCAAATTTAGGGAGCCAAGGCTTCCTTTCATTCCTGTCTTCGGTATCATTACTAATTATTATCATCATTGTATATATCAATTCTTTTAATATATTTTTAAACTTTTAGATTTTTAATAATTTATCTAAATTAAAATTATATGTAATTCTACTAAAATTATTAAGAAATAATTTATAATTGAGCAATAGCATTCGTGTTGAAATTAATTAAATTA
>CATIWF010042933.1:0-24121 GCA_949630135.1 Balakata baccata
TGGCATCATTGCGATAGTAAACGCATATCTCTAACTCTCAATCGGAATATCAGACTATAAATCTACACCGGGAACATTATTTATATAAATCGGAGCCCTTAACCTCCAAATATCTCCATATAACTTCACCTATGGCCTTAATATATTATTCTCCCCATTATGGTATGCTTAACTCAAATTCTTACCGCCGGACAAAGACCCTGTATTTCCGGCCCAGTCCGTTGCCTTGCTTTACGTGTATGACACGAAATTGCCACGTCTCATCAAATTAACTCAATATTCATATTAAGCATCATATTATCATATTAAATTAAATTTTTCATGCTCATATGTCCGTATTTAGACTCTGGTCGGTACGTCTCTGTACTGCGGTACAAACGACAGTAATACGCGTATACGGTCAGGGTCTATATCGCGGACGTGACAGGGTATCTTATCAATTCATCCATAATCATAAATCATTACTGGTGTATACATGATCCTGATATAACCCATCAGGTGGCACGTTCTACTATAATTTTCATCCCAATAATCACAATATCACATCACAGTCTCACCCAATCATATCTCCTGCAAATTACATTCAAACATATAATAATAATAATAATATATTATTATTATTATGTCACAAAAAATATAGGGGAGAAGAGTAGCATGTTATAAAATCATATAATATTAACTCATAGATCTGTAAATTTTCTCAATTGACTGTTTTCACGACTCTGGAGCAGTTGGTGGGACCTCTGGAGAATCTATAAAAATATAAGGAATATCAATAAAATATCAAGAATAAATTCTAAGCCTAAACTCTTCTAAAATTTCCCTGTAGAAACATTTATTCAAACTTTTAACGTAATTTCTACCGAAAATTCGGCAGCAGCTCCTTTAAAAACTAGACAATCTCCCTATTTACGGGTCATAATTCTATAAAATATATTATCATCTCAACACAGTCAATTACAATCCGAGTCTCTAATTTATTATATACTCAATCAACATACATAATCAACTCAATAATCCATAATTTGTCCATAATTCAACTTCACTAATAACTACCTCATAATTCTATTATAATGTCTAAATATATTCTCCAATAATTCTCATAATCATGCAATCCATCAATAAAATAAATTTATCATATTAATTAAATAATATACTTAAATTTCACAAATAAAATCATATCTCACTATCTAAAATTGGCATGAAGGTGTGATTGGTACCGAATGACTCAATTTAATGAGCCAGCGATTCTACCAAAAAAATTCGGTCAGTGGTTACTGGATTTCGATGACTGAAAAATTTCTGACGGCAACGGAATGGCGATTAGATAGTACCAATAGCTTCCTTAGGATGTGGGGAGTCCAAAAGTACAAGTCTTGTGTCTTGGAAGTGACAAAAAATGCCTAGATCTACAAAAGTTTTTGGCAAAGAACTCGAACTCCGATTAGCCTCCAAATGTCCCTTCCTGAAGCTCAATCAGTGCAATCCAAGGTTTTTAGACCTCCTGAATCTATTTCCAATGTCAAAATTGTAAAAAGAGGTCAAGAAGGTGGAGAAACAACAATGACAGCCTGACATCAGAATTTTGTGCTGCCATTTTCTACAATTCTAGCTGGATTTCGGAGAAACAAAAGTCACCAACGTGTTGGAGAGGTCGAAAACTAATTGGAGCCAGAATTTTGTGTTGATCGGAGGTCATTTGGATGATGATCGGAAATAGAAATAGTGGTGGAAGGAAGAGAGAGAAAGAGAAGAAGAGAGAAAAAGGAGAGAGAGAGAGAGAGTTAATATCATATTTATAGTAAGTGGCATTTTCGTAATTTTTATATCAACTCTTGGATTTTACGAAATTTTATCTATAAAAATAATTAAATAATGTATTATGAAAATTAAAGGTATTACAAATAACTCATCTAGTTCTGAGTTTGTTGTCATTGATGTCATATCTGGTACGAAACTCTTCATGTTTTGGGGGTGGATATGATAGCATTTTGCTTGGCCACAATAGTTATACATAAAGAATACTTTGTACAATCTATTTTTTTTTTCTTTTTTAGTTCTATAAAGAAATAGATATTGCTATCATTTTGTATGAAAAACGATTTGATAGTTGTCTTTGATTTAATATCTTATCTTTGTCTACAATTTTTTAGCTGATATTAAGTTCATTTCGCATCGTTTCCAATAGATAGTAGTAGTTGCGATCTAATGGAATTTCAATTCTATTTAATTGGAAGTTGACATATCTTGTATTTTCTTCCTAACATCCATTGTATTGTAGCAACACTAATATGTTAATCATCTTTGCAGTAGGTGAATTGACATAAATATTTATTTTGGATATATAACATAATTTAAATGTCATATAACTTACATATTAACTACTATTTACATACATTAAATTAATATAAATGTTATTTTAAAATTTTTATGTACATTATATCATACAAATTTGATTCACATATAAGTTATTTCTATATTGTGTAGCTTCCTTGTGCAGACATTTTATTCACGACTATCAGGTATGCATATAGCATTCATATAATATTAATATAACACATATAATATAGCAAATGCATTTGTTTATTTAGTTTGTAATATTCTGTTACAATTGCTATTCAAACTTTGCATCTGCAATTTTACAACATATTATATGTATGCAATTGAAATGTGTGTAAATACTTATATATAGTGTCCATATATCTAAGTGATGATTTATTTTTGTTTTATGTATACTTTTCATTAATAAAATCAGCTAAAAACTTGTTTGTCTATTTCTATTGTATAATGTTGTTCGTATTTTAAAAATTAAGTCATAAAACCAGCATTAGTTATGGTTTGAATGCTTTTGAATATATAATTTCAGTATATGGTTCGAAAAACTAACAATTATTTGTTTTTGTATTGTTGATTGTGAATTCATATATCATAATGAATTTTTCCAATGCATTTTAGTTCAATAAGTAAAATGTTGACAGAAGATTATACATACCAGATGTTTGAGGTCTCGATAATGTTGATCAATTCGTCAATAGCCTTAGATCTGTTCAATTGCTCTGTTCTATGCATAAATAATATGCAGCTTCGATTTTGCAGGGAATGTATTTTGATTGATTCGTGATTTTGATCTCTAAATCTGTTTTCTTTACAATGATTACAAGTTTATGGAAAGTATTGATAGAGATTTGGATTTTCAGAGAATGACGCGAAAAAGGAAAGTTTGAGTTTTTTCTTGTGTTTGTAGGCCTCAGTATAGTTATCAATTTCTTTTTTGGCAGTATTGGAGGAAATGATTCTTTGCTAATTTTCTTTTTTGTAAATGATATTATTGGTTGGTAAAATTTTAAATTATGATGCAATATGGGTGATTTGTATCTAAATCCCAAAATTTAATATAATAAACTTCTTTTTTTGGATTTTTGTAAAGGTATTAAATAAGTCAAGCTTAGTGATTTAGGCGTAATAGACAAATTAAAAAAAAATTAGGCCACTTTGCATAAAAAACTTTTAACTTCTATTTTTATATCAAAATAATTATTTTATTTATTTTTTAATTTTTAAATATGCATATTTTCAAATTTATATCAAATATAGTCTCGAAAAAATTTAATTTAGTTTGTTAATGCCATGACACTCTAAATCTATTTTTTTGATTTAGTTCTGCTGATATTTATTTATATATATATATATATGACATTTTAATTTTTTTAAATAGATCTGAACTGATCTAGTTATATAAATAACTCTTATACTGAAAGTATGTCTGGCTGATCTTGTTATGTTTATGTTGACCCAACATATATATGACTAGTTATGAGCATATATATTTATATCTATACAAATTTATAGCTATCCGATTTCTTGTTCTACACATTTTATATATTTTTTTAACCAAATATCATACTATTTTAAAAAATTAAATATCATATTATTTTTTAAAAATAAATACCACATTTACAAATTATTATATATCAGCATTGTGAAATTAAAAAAATAATTACATTCAAAATATCACATCACTGACAAACTAAATTAAATTTATTTTAAAACTATATTTAATATAAAATTGAAAATATATATATATATATATATATTTAAATTTTAAAAAATAAATAATATAATTATTTTGATACAAAAGTGAAAATTCAATATTCTTTTTTATGTAATTGCCCAAAAAATTATTGGAAATTAGTGATTGGGAAGGTAGCTTGGAAGCTTATGGAAATATAGCGTAAAAGTCGCAAATTTGCAATCAGAAAATAGAAACTTTTCGAGTGAGATTGAAAGTTGTCTTCACAATATTGAGAAAATTGATAGCTTTTCTATAGTCGGAGGTTCAATATGTAAATCGAGATTGACAGCAAATATTTACCTTTAGAATTGAATTCGTGTGTTTTCAATACTTGCTAGAATAATTCTACAGTACGAACGCTTCACTTGATCCTCTTGGAATCCTACATAAGTTACAGAAAAGAAGAAAACGTTATTCTTCTTCCTCCTCTCATTGATTTCTACTTCTCACAAATCCAACCAAGAGACTCAAAATGCATTTGTATTGTAGAATTGCTCTGGTTCTGGTAATCGAACTATACCGAAACATTGAAGACACAGATTCGGTTCTAGAGGCAAGTTTCCGCTGCTCAATCTCGATTTATACAACACAATAAATAAATAAATATTTTTTGTATAATTAGTTTTGGAATGCATATTTAATTATTTTTAATTTTATTGGGCATACAGTGAGATGCGTGAATTATAAAAACTACATTCACATCAATTAAAAATTATTTAAAAATAAAAAAATTTAATTGTTTGTGAAATTTCTTGTAAAATTGAAGCAATGGCTTGGTGAATTTTTTTTTTAAATGTAAACATTATGGTTAGAATTGTTAAAAAAGGTTTTAATAAAAAATTTATATTGTTTTTTAGGATAA
Source organism: Balakata baccata (assembly GCA_949630135.1). Taxonomy (NCBI): domain Eukaryota; kingdom Viridiplantae; phylum Streptophyta; class Magnoliopsida; order Malpighiales; family Euphorbiaceae; genus Balakata; species Balakata baccata. Next base: position 4,935 of record CATIWF010042933.1, read on the forward strand.
ATTACTATAACTCGTGGACTTTGGTTAAATACACTAGTTAATTTATATATTTTTGAAAATATATTATAAAATCATTCAAATTTAGTTTAATATACTTTATAGTTCTTTCATTAATTTTTTCTATTACGTATCGATAAAATGTCAAATTTGTCATTTTTTATCTTAAAAAATACAAAAAAAAATTTAGCATTATCAACTTGATACAAAAATGTCAAATTTGTTTTTTTTTAATATTATATTTTTTAAATTAATAAAATATCAAATTTATTAAAAAATAAATAATGGTATTTTTAGTTAATTAATAGAATATTATCAAAAGTAACTGAGAAACCAACTATTATATTTTAACTAAATTTAAAAAATTTTATAATTTATTTTAAAAAATAAATGAAGTAATATATTCAATCAAAATGAGAGGTGTATTATTAATTTATCCCATTTTTTAATATGATTAAAAATGGTAAAAGAAGAGAGAGAAACCGAGGGAAGCGTTCTCCAGAGTCCCGCCCATACTGCTCAATCCCCCAGGGCACCACATGGCTCCAAATTATACGTGAGGCTTTAAATCGCCCATCTGGTCGAATCACCCTCGTCACATCCCTCCAATCTCCTCCGCTCTGTTTCTTTCGCCCTTCTTCTTTTTAATTTCGTGCGCATCTAATCTACGTTACTCTCATTTCATTTCTTTAGCCATTCAAGCACACGTATGCTACTGAGTTTCCATAATTCTCCGCATTGATTCTTCGTTTTCCTTTATATATCTCCTTTATCTCTCTCTCACACTGCGATTTTGACCGTAGGGACTCAGGATAATGGTGGTGTTCAAGGTTTCCGAAGTTGAGACTACGCCTTACGATGGCCAGAAACCAGGAACTTCTGGGCTTCGCAAGAAGGTTTTCTCTATTATATTGTTTGAATTCGTTACTTATCCAATTTCAGTTCCTTTTTCTGCTCTGAATCTTTGTTCTGAATCATCTGGAATCAGATCCGTTAAATTCGATCATTTGCTGTTCACTTGACTGTGATTGAGCAAATGTTCTGCCGTTTTATATCTCTGAGAGTAGATCCGTATTTTGTGTATGAAACTTCGTGAATCTGATCTTTGTCTGTTGCTTGTTAAATTTGTTATCTTTCTATCCACCTGGAATTATTTGCTGTTGTTATCAGTGAGGCACAGATATCATCCTGTCTCACTGTTTTTAGTTGAATTCTACGATTCCATCTTTTTATTTGTTTTCTGGCAATTTCGTTTTCAGTTTGACGTTTAATTTTTTAAAATTGTAGTGTTTTTTGTTTTCCTTTTAGTGGTTGGTTGCTTAGAAAAATTTGTTATATTAATATTACTATGTGTTGTGTAAAATGGAAGACTAGATCCTGCTAGATATATAATATCTTCTTACTTCATTTAGTATCTAAATAATATTTGTTAACTGTATATGCTGAACAATTTTTGGCCAAATCTTTTGATTGATGTATTTGTGTTGAAGTTGATTTCTCATTCACAGAGTTTCACTTCTCAACAGATTAGGTTAGAATATTACGAAGTTAAGGCTAATGCATAATTGTATAATAAAGAGTTCTCATGTCATTGTTAGATCTATAGATTTCATTTGGCTGGCTCTTCAGATGCTTGATCTATGGATGGAATCTTATTTGACAATCCACGTGAGGCAATGTGCGTGTGTAATTATGTCATTATTCTTATGAGTTGCCAAGATTATTTCTTGTTCTTCATGGCTATACTGTTATACGGGATAGGAAAAGGTCTGCTTGAGTGACAAAATAATGTGTCAGTGAGCCAAACTTCTAACTTGTTTATCTTACGTATATGCATTCCTAAGTTGTTTAAATGATAGGATACAGTTTCAAACAATTGAGTCAATTACAACAAATTTAGCTATTTGTTTTGCATAGGTTAAAATTTTTTCCATAATGTTCTTATTGATTAAATATACAATTTAAAAGATAAGTGGGAATGATTGAGATGTTTGGGTATGAAAATGCTAACATGATCTGTTTGGAAAATTTTCAACCCAAACTAGATTGTTTTCTATAAACATTTAAAATATTAGTTTGAACCAGACAAGTTGATTATAATTTTACTACATCTAGTTTTCCTGACTGGTTTGCTGCATTTGGCTTAGCTGCTGTTCTGCATTTAATATGGTGATTGGGTGTTTTCAGGTGAAAGTGTTCGTGCAGCCCAATTACTTGCAAAATTTTGTTCAGTCAACATTCGATGCCCTAACTGCTGAAAAAGTTAGAGGTAGGGCTCAGTCATTAACTTTATATGCTTACTAATATAAATTGTATAATTAACAGTTAAGTTTTATCATTTGTGTTATGGCTTCGGTATATTACTGTCTCTGCTTGTGCATCTAGATTTTCTGTAGTTGTAATGGTAAGCTCTGAGTGCTTACAGTTGAAAATCGGCTGACCGACATTAGGGTCCCAAAGGGAATTTGCATTTATTTTGTTCACATTTGTTGTAGAGTTTGGAGTTTCATATAGTTTTTCAAAATAAACCCATTTTATCTACTCATTCGCAACATATCTCATCTTATGAAAAACTATGCTGAACAGAAATATTGGGACTACCTAAAACTGTAACGAGGGAAAATAATTTGGGATCAGAAGAGTTATTAAATTAAAGTAAATGTTCAATAACTAATTATGATTCTTCTTTTGCTTAGAGACATTATACTAGCCATTCTTGTTCTCCTCCTGTGCCTTCACTGCAGCAGTGGTACTTGATTGGTGTGATGTCCATGTTTAAAACAGTGCTGTTCCATTGTTATGTAGTCCATGTTGCACAGCGTTCTTTGATCTAATGCATGATGAGTCGTTAGATCAGCCTTTTTTTTTTAATTGTTTTTCTGCTTTTCCATCATATGCAGGTGGTACACTTGTTGTTTCTGGTGATGGCCGCTACTTCTCAAAGGATGCCATTCAGGTACCTTATATTCAAGTGAATTAATGTAGAATTGCTATTTCTGAAGCTATGACTCTTCTAACTCTAACTTCTTTGTTTTGGTCCTCATACTGCTTCAATTATTTATATTTCCAGTATTGAATGGGCTTACTTTTTTTTTTCTTTTTTTTAAAAAAAAAAAAGAAAAACTATGTACTGCTCTGATGGAATGAATTAGTGGATATATTTTGCATGCTTTGTTTTCCACTCTGTGCATCTGCATGGTTATGGCACATTAAGTATGTTGCATATTCAGGCTTGCATAACACTGTTGGAAGTATATGAGAATTTTGCAGTTAATTATTAGCATTATTATTTTTTTCTCTGTCCAACTTTCTATTGGTTTTCATTTTGTAGGATTTAGTCTGGAATATATATGCTGCACAGGTTTAACATATGAAATGTTAAGAGCATGAATAACAATATTAATTGTCATATATGTTGGTGTGGTCCTTCCCATATGGGGCACATAATGATTAAAACAATAAAAAAAAAGAGGTAGTTTGCAGAAAATGTTGAAAATTTTTTTGGCCGAAAATGTTGAAACATTTTGGCTGACCAAATTGTTTGGCAATTTTGTCAAATGTTTTGACAAAATTTTCTTATCTCCACCGCCATCATTTGCCTATAAAAGGGCATTTCCTTAGTTCATTTGAACATAGCAGAACGAAAATTGTGAGTTAATTCGGGTAGTTAGAGGCTACGCCAAAGGAAGGTTTCCTTTGAGTGATTTATGAGAGAGTTGAGCTGTGTTTTTGGGAATTTTCTCAGAAAGGGTGAGTGAGAAAAATATTTGGGGTGTTTTTAGAAAACATTTGAGTACCACTATTTTTGGGTTTATCTCAATTTGTTGTATTGCCTCTAGCTATTGTCTAGATAAGGCTCTCTTTTGTATCCATTAATTTTTATTAGTGGAAGAAATTTTTCGGAGTTTGTCCTGTAGACATAACCCAAATCAAAGGGTGAACCATGTTATGCTATGTGGTTGCAGCATTGACTAATATTCCACGTCAAAAAAGATTTTATTGGGATTATTGTCAGCGGAAGAAGTCTCACAATGGAGGCAAGGACTGCTAAAATGATCAGCTTAAATGGCACAAAGTACCACAAATGGAAAAGCAAGATGAAGGATCTCCTATTTGTGATGAAACTGCATCTGTTGGTGTTCAGTACAACTAAGCCCGATGACAAAACAAATAAGCAATGGGAGTTTGAGCACGAGCAAATGTGCGGCTTTATTCGACAATTTGTTGAAGACATCGTGTACAATCACATCTACAATGAGACTCATGCCCGAACACTATGGAACAAGCTTGAACAACTCTACGCGTCAAAGACAAGCAATAATAAATTGTTTTATCTGACAAAATTGACACAATTGAGATATAAAGGAGTTCCATAGTAGATCATTTGAATGAGATGCAAGGGATCACGGATCAACTATCTAGATTGGGCATAAATCTGGACGACGAAGTATTTGCTCTGCTGGTATTAGGCTCTCTGCCAGAGTCTTTGAAGATTTCTATCACTAACTCTGCACCTAACGGTATGGTCAGCATAGAATCTATTAAAAGTAGTATTTTGAATGAAGAAATGAGAAGGAGATCACAAAATTCAGCTTCTTCATCACAGCCGGATGTTCTGGTTACGGATTCCAAGGGAAGGAGCCAATCTAGGGAATAGAAGCCTAGAGGAAAAAGCAGAGGCAAGTCAAATAAATATGCCAATGTTGAATGCCATCATTGTAAAAAGAATGGTCATATTAAGAAATTTTGTCGAAAGTTCAAGAAGGAATAGAAAGGCAAAGGAGTGAAGAAAAATGATAGCAATGATGATGAGTAGACAAATGCCATAAACGAGTTCCATGTCAGATTGATAGTCTCGTTATAAATGACAATATGAGATTTTGGCATTGTGAAGATGGGAAATGATAATATGTCAAAGGTTGTTGGCAGATGAGATGTTTGTTTGCAGACCAAGAATGGTACTAGATTAATCCTGAGAGATGTTAGGCATATTCTAGATATGCACCTGAATTTGATCTCTGCCGGTAGATTGGATGATGTAGATTTCTGCAGTACCTTCTATAACTAGTGGAAGCTCACCAATGGTTCCTTGGTGGCCAGAGGTACAAAACATGCAACCTTGTATGTAAGGCATGCAAAGCTTTTTAACGACACTTTGAATGCGATGGAGAAAGACAGTATTACTGAATTATGGCACAAGAGGCTTGGCTAGATTAGTGAGAAAGGAATGATGAGTCTGGTCAGGAAGATGTTACTCGAATGGATAAAGTGCATTTGGAGAGATGTGATTACTGTTTAACTAGAAAGCAGAACAAAGTTGCTTTCAAGAGTGCCCCTCCTTCCAGAATGAAGAATGTGTTGGATCTGGTACATATAGACTTGTGTGGGCCAATGCTAAAGTCACTTTGTGGTGCTCAATACTTTGTGACTTTCATTGATGACCATTCAAGGAAGACGTGGGTTTACACTTTAAAGACAAAAGATCAGGTCATGAATGTCTTTAAAGAGTTTCATGCCTCAGTTGAGAGAGAAATTGGGAAGAAGTTGAAATGCATCCGAACTGACAACGGTGGAGGATACATTAGACCATTTGATGTCTACTGCAAAGAGCATGGTATTTGGCTTCAGATGACGCCTCCAAAAACACCACAGTTGAATGGCCTGACTGAGAGGATGAACAGGACTTTGATGGAAAGAGTCAAATGTTTACTTTCACATGCAAAGTTGCCTAAAACATTTTGGGGAGAAGCTTTACTGACTACTGCGCATGTATTAAATCTTTCTCCTTGTGTTCCTCTAAAGCTAGATGTTCTAGAGAAGGCATGGTCGGGAAAGGATGTCCTATGATCATCTGCGGGTGTTTGGTTGCAAGGCTTATGTACATTCCCAAAGATGAGAGGTCCAAGCTTGATGTTAAAACACGACAGTGTGTTTTTATTGGCTACGACAAAGATCAACTTGGCTACAGGTTTTATGATCCAGTGGAGAAGAAACTAGTTAGAAGCTGTGATGAAGTTTTTGTTGAGAATGAGACCATTGAAGATATTGTCAGGACAAAGAAAGATGTTCCTGATTCCAATAGTGACTCAACAGATTTGGAATTATTTCCTCCAAAATCGGTGCCAAGACAAGTTGGAGATGAGGATCATGTTGATATGCTAGAAGAAAATGATGCTCCCTTAAAAGATGATCCAGACGATGATGATGTTCATCATGAAACACTTGTGCCCTTCCCAACTCCTTTGAGGAGTAGTAGAACGAGACAACCTTCTATAAGGCATCTAGCCAATGAGTATATTTTACTCACTGACAAGGGAGAACCAGAAAGCTATGAAGAAGTTATGACTGATGAGCATAGATATAAATGGGTTGAAGCCATGCAAGACGAGATGAAATCCTTGCATGAGAACAAGACTTTTTGAGCTGGTGAAACTGCCAAAAGACAAGAAGGCTTTGAAAAACAAATGGGTGTTCAGAATCAAACATGAGAACAGTTCCCATCTGAGATTCAAAGCTAGATTGGTTGTCAAGGGGTACAGCCAAAGAAAAGGAATTGACTTTGATGAAATTTTCTCACCAGTCGTGAAAATGACATCCATCCGTACAATATTAGGGTTAGCAGCAAATCTTGACTTGGAGGTTGAGCAAATGGATGTTAAAATTGCCTTCCTATATGGTGACTTGGAAAAAGAGATATACATGGAGCAACTAGAGGGTTTCAAGCAAAAGGGAAAAAAAGGACTATGTTTGCAAATTGAAGAAAAGCCTCTACGGCTTGAAGCAGGCACCAAGACAATGGTATAAGAAGTTTGAGTCTGTTATGGGGGAGCAAGGCTACAAGAAGAGTACTTCAGACCATTGTGTGTTGTGCAGAAATTCTCTGATTAAGATTTCATTATTCTTTTGCTCTATGTGGATGACATGTTGATTGTTGGCCGAAATGTTTTCCAAAATTGATGGCTTGAAATGCAGTTGAGAAAGTTTTTTGCCATGAAAGACTTGGGGCTAGCAAAGCAGATTCTTGGCATGAAAATTATTAGAGACAAAAGCACCAAGAAGTAATGGTTGTCACAAAAGTACATTGAGGAAGTACTTCAGAGATTCAACATTGATAAAGCTAAAGCGGTTAGTTGTCCTCTTGCTAATCACCTTAAGCTTAGTTCCAAACAGTCCCCTTCCACAGATAAAGAGAAGGAAGAGATGGACAAAGTTCCATATGCTTCAGCAGTTGAGAGTTTGATGTATGCCATGGTGTGCACATGGCCAGATATCGCTTATGCAATTGGAATAGTGAGTAGATTCCTTTCAAATCTTGGAAAGCAGCATTGAGCTGCAGTAAAGTGGATTTTCAGGTAGCTTCGGGGGACTTCCAAAATATGCCTATGTTTTGGAGATATCAAACCTGTGTTAGTTGGATACACAAATGCAGATATGGTTGGTGATGTAAACTCAAGAAAGTCTACTTCAAGTTACCTGATCACTTTTGCAGGGGAAGTTGTGTCATGGCAGTGAAAGTTACAGAAATGTGTTGCACTGTCCACTATTGAAGCAGAGTTTATTGTAGTAACTGAAGCTTGCATAGAGTTACTATGGATAAAAAAGTTCTTGAAAGAACTTGGATTGCAGCAAGACAGATATTATTTATTCTGTGATAACCAAAGTGCTATTCATCTTGATAAGAATGCCTCCTTCCACTCGAGATCAAAACATATTGATGTAAGATATCATTGGATTAGAGATGTGATAGAGAAGAAGCTACTATAGCTTGAGAAGATCCATACAGAAGAAAATGGGTCAGACATGTTGACAAAAATTCTTCCAAGATCGAACTTTGAGTTCTGTTGGCAAGTTGCAGAAATGGAGTCCCCCATATAGTCGGGAGAGGGAGATTTGTTGGTGTGGTCCTTCCCATGTGGGGCACACAATGATTAAAACAATAATAATAAAAAAAAAAGGTAGTTTGCAAAAAATCTTAGAAATTTTTTTGGCCGAAATTATTGAAACATTTTGGCTGGCCAAATTGTTTGGTAATTTTGTCAAATGTTTTGACAAAATTTTCTTACCTCCGCCGCCATCATTTGCCTATAAAAGGGCATTTTCTCAGTTCATTTGAACATAGCAGAACGAAAATTGTGAGTTAATTCGGGTAGTGAGAGGCTAGGCCAAAGGAAGGTTTCCTTTGAGTGATTTGTGAGAGAGTTGAGTTGTGTTTTTGGGAATTTTCTCAAAAAACAGTGAGAAAAATATTTGGGGTATTTTTGGGAAACACTTGAGTGCCACTATTTTTGAGTTTATCTCAATTTGTTGTATTGCCTCTAGCTATTGTCTAGAGAAGACTCTCTCTTTGTACCCATTAATTTTTATTAGTGGAAGAAATTTTTCGGAGTTTGTTCCGTGGACATAACCCAAGTCAAAGGGTGAACCACGTTAAATTGCTAGTGCTATTTTTGCTGATTATTTTTATTCCGCATTTATTTTACTATTTACCCGCTGGACCCAACAATATATATATATATATATATATATGGGGACTTTTACCCTAGTCATTCCAAAGGCACTTGACCAGCAAGTCAGAAATATTTAAATGTAGGTTGAAGTGAAAAAAAAAATGAATTTGTTTATATGGTCATGAATTATGCAATTATTGTATCTTATTGTTAAAATGTATGCCTTTGCTATTTAGTATATTCATTAGCATGCAATGTTTAAATTCTTTGGTGGTGCCCATCCAAACACTATCTGTAACAACGTTTTGTTCCTGACTGGGCTGAGCTTGATTATGACAACAAAGTTTCTCATAGCCTGCTGCCTGCTGAATTTCACCATAATGTGAAATTGATGTCTCATTTTGCCTCTCTCTCCCTCTTTTCTGTTTATCTGTTTCTTTCTTTTTTTTGAAGGGTGGGTGTCAGCGATGGATTATTTATTTATTCATTTATTTTTAATGATGCAATTGTTATGTTTATTTCGTAGTTCTTATGCAAGATACTAATGACATAATTATGTGTTCCTTAATTTTCTTTGGTTGCATTGGCAGATCATTATCAAGATGGCTGCTGCAAATGGAGTAAGACGTGTTTGGGTTGGTCAGAATGGATTACTTTCAACTCCTGCTGTGTCAGCTGTAATTCGTGAAAGAGTTGGAATAGATGTAAGTTGTGTTTTGCTTCATCAAGATGGTTCATAATTCGGGTATATTAGCTGTATTGATTTGCACAATTCTTTGTGTTTTTAAAATTGAATGTCAGGGATCTAAAGCAACTGGAGCATTTATATTAACAGCAAGTCACAATCCAGGCGGTCCACATGAGGTTTGTGGTAACTGTTTCTTTTCTGTGTTGTCTTGGGTTTTTTGTTCACAGTGTTGATCGAATTCTGCTCCTCTCTACTTCCTCATTGGGTGGAAAAAATAGCGGTTCAATTTGATTTACTATCTATTATTATTATTTTATGTCCCTTCTCTTTTTCCTTGTCTTAAAAATAAGAAAGAAAGAGCTATTCTTTTGTTTTTATTTTATTATGAAATCTAACAAGCAATTATTTAGGAAGATTATATTTTGTACTCTTTTTTTTATTGCTCCCTTTAAATTCCAGGACTTTGGTATCAAATATAACATGGAGAATGGTGGACCAGCTCCTGAGGGGATCACAGATAAGATTTATGAGAACACCAAAACCATAAAGGAGTACTTGATTGCTGATCTGCCTGATGTATTTCCTGCATCCTACGACTATTGCTTTCATTGAACTGTTGAATCTTCATTTCATAAAGTATATTCATATTTCATAATTTTTTTTATCCAGGTGGATATTTCTGCAATTGGCGTAACTAATTTTAGTGGGCCTGAGGGACAATTTGATGTGGAGGTTTTTGATTCAGCAAGTGATTATGTTAAATTAATGAAGTAAGATGCTTTTCCATATTTTCTACTGATATCTTTATGTGGGCAAAATTCCTTGATGTGTTTAATAGTGACTTTTCTTTTTTTCTCAGTCATAAGCACGCCGTCTTTTTCTCCCTTCAATTGGGGACATCTACTATTGCATGTTGGAGGGGGAAAGGATTTATTAATTATAGCTTTTGAAATGCAAGACTGCTGAAATTTATCTTGACTTTTGATTCCTTCATCTTCTTCTGAACTTTTACTAGTGTGTGTACGCAAGCAAAATTTGGAAACTTGGGAGCTTTTTTTGACCTCAAGGTCTTTATTCACAGTAATAATTTTGCTTCTTGTTAGTCACAGGATCAGCTAAATGTGTTGATTTTAGCATTGATGTTTTTCTAACACACCAAGACAGAACAAGGCACATGTTGCATCAATATAAATTTTAAGATAATCTTCATATGCATTTTGATGGGGTGTAATTTTGGTCTTCAGTTTCAATATGTATTGCTATGTCTTATTAAAATGCAAAAATGGCTTTCCTCTTTATAATGAAATTTCAAGGCTTTGCACCATGAATTATTGACTTAATGTGCAACTTATTTAGACAATTTTCTTGTTGGTCAATGATTTTCTTAGAATTTGATGCTTATTGAAGCTTTTATTATTCCTATGTTCTTCAAGAAGGATGAACCGATGAAATAAATTTGAGAAAGAGAGCTGAGCATGGCTTACATTTGTTAGTTTAACATGCTATAGAACAAAAGTTGTTTTCCTGTAAATATTGCATGAAATTATTTGTTGTTTGACGTTTATACTTAGGAACTGTTCACCTATGAATTAGACTCGAAAGATTATTATTCCTTGCTATCCTCAAATGTTCACTTCTGCTTTGCGAGCTTTATACCAAAGTGTTATTCTGTGTAATTAGTTAGACCTATTGATTTACTGATCTTATAGTTGAGAGCTTTGCGATACAAGTATAACTGGTTATACTGTGTACTCTCTCAAAATATTTGATGCTTCATAAACATTGCTCCAGGTCTATATTTGATTTCGAGTCTATTAAGAAGCTGCTTTCATCTCCAAAATTCACATTCTGGTATGTAGGTGGCCTACTTTTGGCATCTGTCACAATTATCATGCTTTTATTTATTGATATCCTTTTGATGATGACTACTCTTGGCTGTCATGTTGAAGTTATGATGCATTACATGGAGTTGCTGGTGCTTATGCAAAACGTATATTTGTGGAGGAGCTTGGTGCACACGAGAGCTCATTGCTGAACTGTGTACCCAAGGTCTTGTGAACTCTGTGGTGCTACTATAAATAATTAATGAGATCTTAAGCATGTCAAGGATTTGTTTTTTTCTCGCTGTTTCCTCTTTATTGATGAAAACAGGAGGATTTTGGAGGAGGGCATCCCGATCCTAATCTTACCTATGCAAAAGAGTTGGTTGCACGCATGGGATTGGGTAAATCAAACTCAGAAGTCGAACCACCAGAATTTGGTGCTGCTGCTGATGGTGATGCAGACCGTAACATGATCCTTGGAAAAAGGTAGCTCCTTCTTGCTTTTATGTTAGGGAAATTGTTGTCACTCCTAAACCTTACATTTTTAACCTCTATTATTTCGTTAGGTTCTTTGTTACTCCATCAGATTCTGTTGCGATCATTGCTGCCAATGCAGTTGAAGCCATACCTTATTTCTCTTCTGGTCTAAAGGGTGTTGCCAGGTACCACATTCGGCTGCTTAATCCCTTTTTCTGAGTATTGGTTTACTTGCTCCTGTTGAAGCAATAAACAATTATGCATGCAGCCCATGGTTTTCCTACTAGTTTTAATGGCTTAAGCTCATAACCGAAGCTGAGAGAATGCCTCAACATTTTCAGACAGGGTAGCATATTTGTTGTCTGTAAGACTGAAGCTGTTGAAATTCTGCTCGCATAGCTATTTATTAGTTATTTCATGCTTTTGAGGCATTAAAGCCTGTCTCATACAACCTGCATTAGCCAATTATCATAGAAAAGAATATTAGCTGATAATTTTATAATGCATTGAAAAAACCATCTCCTTGTCATGTATATCCGACTAATGTAAGTTAATGTTCTCGAAGTAGTCCTCTGAAGTTTCATTATCTAGAAAATTAATGGCTGTTTAGTTGCATATTGTTTTAGTTTGTTTGGCTCTCTGTGAGAGGCCATGGTACTAATTCACCTGCTTCTTGCCATGATAGTTGTAAACCAGCCAAAGGTGCTAAGGTTTATTGTGTGTTTCATTTTGATTTGATCTTGGGGTTAATGTCTGTTTTTGATTGATTAGGTGATTTCTTATCTTCTTTGTGTTTTGAACTTTATTTATTGGCCCCACTTTCCCCTCATGAATCTCTAGAATGGTACTTATGTTGCTGTTTGTAGGAGCATGCCAACATCAGCTGCCCTTGACGTTGTGGCCAAACACTTGAATCTGAAATTCTTTGAGGTATTTGGTAGTGCAAAAAGTTAATGATTATCCTTCTTTGTTGCTGGTAATTAAGCCTCAAGGCATCCAATTTCAATATTTACCATTCAATGCCAGGTTCCCACCGGCTGGAAGTTTTTTGGAAATTTGATGGACGCAGGAATGTGTTCAATTTGTGGGGAAGAAAGTTTTGGAACTGGTTAGTTCCTTAAATTTTGTTTGTTTGGTGAAACTTCTTACATTTGGAATTGGTAGCAATTCTATATCTTCTTTTTGTTGTAATGACATTTGCGAACAGGGTCGGACCATATACGAGAGAAAGATGGAATCTGGGCAGTTTTGGCTTGGTTATCTATTCTGGCTTACAAAAACAACGAAAATCTCAGTGGAGGAAAGCTTGTGACAGTTGAAGATATAGTTCGCAATCATTGGGCTAAATATGGCCGCCACTATTATACCCGATATGATTATGAGGTACTATTTTCCTTTTTCTTTTCGTTATCTTTCAGTCAAGGATTGCCATCTAAACATTTTATTTTTCTTGAAGAATGTTGATGCAAGTGCAGCGAAGGAGCTGATGGCACTCTTGGTCAAGCTGCAATCTTCCCTCGGGGAAGTTAATGAGTATGTTTTTGATGCTAAAGTTTAATAGCATTTTCTACATCATAAAAGTTTCTGTGGTCTCCTCTCAATGAAAAGTAGACTGATAATATCAGTTGTTTCTTCAAAATAATCTCTCCTTGAATTTGTAAATATGCTGGTTTGGCTTTTTAATTGAATTATTTTGTGTTATATTATGATATACTCCAATATGACATAGTAATATATTGTTCATTAGGATTGTTAAAGGGATAAGATCAGATGTATCAAAGGTTGTTCATGCTGATGAGTTTGAATACAAAGATCCTGTGGATGGTTCCATCTCAAAGCACCAGGGTATTCGATATTTGTTCGAAGATGGCTCTCGACTGGTAAGCTGACTTTCCTAGTTATAACTGCTTATTTATTTTTGCCCAGTTATAACTGCTTATTTATTTTTGAAGGAACTGTTTTTGTGGAAGTCACAGTGATGCTTGCCACATTTTACACATCTCTGAACATCAATGCAGGTCTTCCGTCTGTCCGGAACTGGCTCAGAAGGTGCAACCATCCGTCTTTATATTGAGCAGTACGAGAAGGATCCATCAAACACGGGAAGAGATTCTCAAGAAGCACTTGCTCCTCTTGTAAGATAAAACAAAACCTGGGTAATCTTCTACAATTCCTATTTCATCAGTTATACTGATTTGCGTGGACATGCTTGCAGGTGGATGTTGCTCTCAAACTTTCCAAGATGCAGGAATTCACCGGCCGATCTGCACCGACTGTCATTACATAGATGCCGCTGCTTCATACAAAAAGTAAATGATTTTATGCCGTCTTGAAAATGAGAAAATAATACCTTGAAGAGTTGCGCTATGGTGTGGCGTAATGTCTTAAGAACCTTTTTTGAGTGGTTTTTAATTTGTCGATCAATGTATTTTACATATGTACTGTGTTTTTTCAAGGCATAAGAGCAACACATGCCTATCTAAATTTTTGATGTGCAAAATAATAGAAATATCATACTACGTGACTACAGTCATGCCCACAAGTTTAAAAATCCTTAGTTGAATTCTGTTATTAATATGTACATTAAGATCTCTACTTAAGGGAGTACTATTATTTCATTTTATCTTATTATTTTTTTAAATTAATAATTGGTTTTTCCCCCTGCGCTTGACATGTGAATTGATGGGTTACTAATGAAATCAGATTTCCAACATCTATATAACAAATTCAACGCATCATCACAAGTAAGTTGATTATATTTTTACTCTAAGAATTATATTAATTAAAATTTAATATAAGAAATTTGATTTATGGGCACTATCAAGGCTTCATATGTTAATTAGAAGTGTAGGTAGCGTGCAAAAAGATGTGCGATTGTGATCGACATTTTTTTCCTTTAAACATCCAAAAATTATTTAAGACAATAATTAATTAAAATACGAGACAAAAAACTAGTATAAGCCAATTTAAAAAAAATCTCATCTTTGCTTCTGATTACGAGGCATCTTCTATGACTAACAGTAATCCTCTTGTTTCGGATCTATAGACGCAAAATACAGAGTACAGTAAAACTATCATATTGAAATTACATACATGATTTTGCATGAATTTAATAAAACGCAAACTATATATTTAAATGACAATTTGACCAAATCTATTTATGAATAAAATATCGCAATTGACCACAAAACTCACTCATAGACCAGAATCAAATGGCACTCCGGTTGCCGGAATCCAAGAATTTCCAGCCAAAAAGTTTCCGACGGTGAACTTTCCGGCATCTGTTGCCTTTGTTATAACATGATATCCAGGCCACTTAACTCTCCCTCCAGTGCTAGCTCCACCTCCAGCATTCATATACTCACCATAATAAAGAGTGCTCAAAGCAAAATTACCACTCCATGGTAACCATCCCGCAGGGTCAATAAGCCTATCTAGATTACTCTTCAGAAACACAGTCCTTGAATACTTCTGCCATGGCCGACCCAGATAAGTTTTAAACGAGCTTTGAACTGGTCTCAGATCAGAAGCCGCCATCACAAGCGAATTATGGATGACTATACCTGTGTTCTCATTTGGGTCTTTTCTTCCTTGGGCGGTGACTGTGTTTTTTTGGCCGCTCATCGGCTTTCTAACGTAAATGTTACAGTTCTGTAAAACGACAACGGCGTCGCCGAATATGAAGTCCACTGTTCCGTATATATCACAGTCTCGGTAGAATTGCCGTTGAGAGTATACATATAAGGTGTCTTGATAGCCCTTGAAGCTGCAGCTGTAGAAAACTGAGAAATCGGAGCCTGACCGGAGAGCCACCGCTTGGTGTTTCTGTGGTCCGGCGGTGTTCTCGAATGTCATGTCCTTTGCAATGAAACCCTCGCCAGAGACCGCTGAGAGATCATCAACATATTTGTGCTTGTTAAAATAAATATTCTATCTTGTACCAAAAAAATAAATAAATATTCTATCATGCAATAAATCCAGATTAATTTTATATTACTTTCAAATGGTTATAAAATCATAAGTAAAAGATTTATATTTTTCATCTAAAAGAATTATTATTTCCTTTTTTATTTTTATCTTTATTTTGATCATCCTCTTTATTAATTTTTTGAAAGAGAGAATAATATATATAGAAAATACTGAGTTACTCTATATTTATCTATATTTTTTTAATCAAAATATATTTATGCAGTTAATAAAGTATGGGATAATAATTAATTAATGCCAACTTTATTGTTTTTAGCTGGTCAGTCAGTAATTAAGAACTGTGCAAAATTTTGACTGAATAGCCAAAGAACAAATTAAGTATTGTGCTTTACAACTGGAACTTATATTATTATTGTTTTGTTTTGAATTGATGAACTTATTATATTTGTTGTGTGTGAAAGAGAGGAGAAAAATGAAATATTTATTTTGGACATTTAGTAACTTTTCGATTGTCTAAGTGCTGTTGATTGACTGAGATGTTTTCTGCCCTCTACCCCCACCTATACTATCCATGCTCTATTAATCTTACAAGTCAACTCACTAATTTCATATACCGAATTTTTAATTTTTTTAAAAAAAGTATACATCAATGTAACAGTAAGATATTTCTTTTCTTTATAAGAAAAAAGTTTCAAGAATTTTTGCATATGTATGTATACGTTATTTTGAATTGAAAAAAATTCATTAAACTCATTTCTCACTTTACTTTTGAAAGTAAATTGATAATTAATACTTTTATATGTATGAAAAATAGAACTTACCAAAAGTGGCAGAACGAAAAGTTGTAGAGCCATCCTTAGCATTCTTGCTACCAGAAACAATGGTAGCATCAACCCCATCTCCAATTAACATTAGATTCTGTATTGATTTCTTAATCTCCACATTCTCTTTATAAACTCCCTTTTTAACATATATAACAAATCTTGCACTCCCACTTCTTCTCTTAGCCGATGCAGCAACGGCCTCCGATATGGTCTTATAATCACCAGATCCATCCTGTGCCACCACAACATCAGCTTTCGGTGCAGCCGCCTGCAGCAGTTTCCGGTCAGTGGCCGAAACCCACGAAGGGAATCCGTCGACAAGCAATAATCTCCGGCCGCCAACTTGTTTGGCGTCATATGGTATGGATGAAGCTGAAATGGAAGCCTTATTAATGGCAAGTGAATTGCTTAGCAATTTTGATAAATTAGTTGACAAAGACTTAAAATGAGAGGTGGCTAAGTTAAAATCAAGAAACCCATTTTCACAAGTTTGTTGATTGGCAATTGCTGCACTTAGCCATGTTTGAGAGTCTATGGGATTAGTGGAGCTTAATGATCGATTAAGGTGGTGTACTGAATCTTCATAGAGCTCTAAACAGTCATCCCAGGCTAGCTTTGATTTGTGATCAAGTGAAGTAAAGTTCATAGCTGAAATTATTTGATGAGCTTGAATGGCTTGGTTCGCAGTTACTAGAAGAGATTGATCACGAAAAGTGAAAAATGTTTGATCTTGGTTTTGAACAAGATTAATGTTGATGAAATTGGTGCATACTTCAGGGTAAGGGGTTTGGGTGCATGAAGTTATTGTTTTAGTAGAATGAACAAAAGTGCCTACCCAATTAAATAGAAAGAAAACATAAACAATAATGAGTAAAGCAATCTTATCCATGGAGATAGAAAGGGGGAGGGGAGAGTTAAAGATTGATAGATTTTAAAATTTTTTCTAGTTTGTGATGATCAAAGAATTGGTAGAGAAGGGTTGTTTATATAGCCATATATAGACCACATATTTTCTTTTCTTTTTTTTACCCAAAAAAAAAAAAAAAGAAAAATACTTTTACACAGTTTTAAATTTTCAAATTTATAAATTAGAAAAAAAAAAAAAAGTTCGTTTTTTGGTGTAGGAGACAAATGAAGCCGTGGGTGATGGGACAAGATATTTGAATCCGAACGCGTTAGGTTGTTTTCCCCTTCATTCTTTTAAGGTACATCATATATTTGTTTTATTCATTAAAAGATTCAGTTGAATAATTACTCATTAAATTCACTAAGAGCATTATTATTTATGAATTTTAGTAAAATTTTATTTTATTTTTAAACACATTTTATTCTTGCAATTTCAATTGTCATCGATTTCAATTTATGGGATCTGATTAATATTTTAATATATTATATATTTATTTGATTTATTATAAGATAATAAAAAAGGAATCCACATGAAATTTTTATTTATATAAAATTTTTTTTTTTCTTTCAATTGCAAAATTTCAAGTTACTAAAATATTTATCCAATTTTCTTTATAATTGTCACATCACCATTTTACAATTGGCTTTAAAAGTGATATGATAATACTCTAATTATAACTCGCACAAAAATTAGTGAGATTAGTGACAAGAAAAATATTTCAACTTGAAACCTCACAGAATTATCACAATTGAAAATAATTGAGGGCCATGCATGATGCTTACGAGAAGATGCAATTTTTTTCTTGCATATAAGTAACAGTGGTTTGTTTTGAATTACTTAGGTTCTAACTTTAAGACGATGTTTGGCTCGCGGAATAGAATATATAAAAAAATAGAATAGTTATTCTTAATGAATAGATAAGAAATGAAATGAAATAATTATTTCTCTTTCATAATTTGGTTCATCACCTAAAATTATTTTTCTATTCTTATTTCATTGTTTAGTTTATAAACATTGCTATATGAAAATAAGTAGAGTTAAGTGTAAATAACCTTGATAAAAATTTCATTGGTAGTATTAAAATTGAAATATCATATAATTTTAGCATGTTTTATTTGAAAAAAAAAATTAAACATATAATGTATAAAAAAATTAGCATTCTTATTTTATTATTCTAGAATAATTTAAATGCATAATAAATAGTTTTTCTAAAAAATTTTAAAATGTATCAATTCATCATAAAAAATACAAACATATAAAATAAATAAATAAATTCAATGTAATTTATGGTTGTCAAATCTGAATTAAACTAAATTAAAAGAAAATTTGGAAAATCTGAATTAAATTGTTCAACGTATATTTGATGTTTTATCTTTTTAATTGTTTTGAACTTAATAATAATAATAATAATAGCACCACCACGATAAATTTCATGTTAAAAAATTTACAACTTTAGCTGTTGATATCATAGGATATTGCTTAAATTAATCCAGCACATTGGAAGAGTTGCGAAAATTAAACCAGTTTTTTTACGAGGGACAGAAGTGGAAATTTTCAATTCCACATGTTAAAGAATACCCATTATTTAGTTTTTGAAAGAATTTGTATTCTACAAAATTGTGGATGCCTCTAAGCTGAACCAAATTAAATTCTTATAGAATAACTATTCTATTCCTCCAACCAAACATGGCCTAAGATGAATACACATTCATTACGGCATTATGTTTCTGTTTTTATTGGCAATTCCAAATGGGATTTCTCTCTTCTTGACTTAGGGAAAGTAGTGAAAATAACATACAATTAGGAAAATTAGTGAAAACAACATGCTGCCTATATATATAAACAAATTACACAATGGAAGGCCAATGACTAAGTCTATCTATATATATAGTGTTTGTACATTTTGTACAAGAATCAATTACTTTTTGAGAAAAATGAGTCAGCCATATAAAAACAAATGATTGCGAGTGGATGCAATTCATCCGTACTTCTCTTTGCTTAATTGTATAATATATCAGTCATTGTCTTATTATTGCTTCCTTCCTGAGAACAAAAATATTTTCGATACATTGTTTAGGATTTGTTTGGAGGGATGGT
>CATIWF010042954.1:0-10978 GCA_949630135.1 Balakata baccata
AGATCTGAGTTTGCCATTGATTCAGATGGTAGCCTATACTATCAGAGCAGGTTATGTGTACCTCATATTGAGAATCTAAGAAAGAGGATCCTAGAAGAGGCCCATGAAAGCAAATATGTGATGCACCCAGGAAGCAACAAGATGTACTAAGAGTTGAAAAACAGATATTGGTGGGCAGGTATGAAAAAGGATATTACAGATTATACTACGAGGTGCTTAACTTTTCAGCAGGTTAATGTAGAGCATCAAGTACCTTCAGGATTGTTGCATCTGATCATTATCCCGGAATGGAAATAGGAGAGAATTACCATGGATTTTGTGGTTGGATTACCCTTAACACCGAAGAAGCATGAAGCTATATGGGTCATTGTGGATAAGCTCATAAAGTCAGCACACTTTTTGCCTATCAGAAAAGATTATCAGCTGAACAAATTGGCAGAGATTTATGTTAATAAGATAATACGACATCATGGAGTGCCTGTCTCTATTGTTTCTGATAGGGATCCCCGATTTACATCTCAATTTGGGGGTAGCTTGCAATGAGCTTTAGGTACCAAACTTAATTTCAGCACGGGTTTTCATCCCCAAACAAACGGACAATTAGAGAGAGTTATTCAGATCTTAGAGGATATGATGAGAAGTTGTATTAATGAATTTGAAGGAAGCTGGGACAAATATATCCCTTTGATAGAGTTTGCCTACAACAACAGCTATCAATCCAGCATTCAGATGGCCCCATATGAGGCAGTATATGGTAGAAAATGTCGAACACCTTTATGTTGGACAAAGCTTAGTGAGAGGAAACTACTTGGACTAGAAGTAGTGCAAGAGACGGAGGAGAAAGTGAGAATTATTCAAGAAAGGCTTAAGGCAGCTTCAGACAGACAAAATCGTATGCTGACCTTAAAAGACGAGACATCAAATATGCAATAGGAGATAAAGTTTTCCTTAAATTGGAAGAAAGTGTTGAGATTTGGCAAAAAAGGCAAGCCAAGCCCAAGATTCATCGGACCATATGAAATTTTAGAAAGAATTAGACCGGTTGCATATAGACTCGCTTTACCACCCGAGTTAAGTCTAATACATAATGTTTTTCATGTATCAATGCTGAGACGATACAGATCAGATCGTTTTCATATCATACGAGCTGAGAGCATACAAGTGAGACACAATTTAACATACGAAGAAGAACCAATTCAGATTCTAGCTAGAGAGACAAAGGAGCTTAGAAATAAGTGGATCCCTTTAGTGAAAGTTCTATGGAGAATCATATGATAGGACAACCAACTTGGGAAAGCGAGGAAGTGATAAAAGCTCAATACCCTCAGTTATTCAATGACGATGTATCAGGTATGTTCCGAGGATGAAACATTTTAAGAGGAAGAGATTTGTAACATTTGCTAATTAGGATTAATTATAATAAATAAATTATTTTGAGCGAAAAATAAATAATAAGTTGCTTAATTAAAATTATTAATACGTAAAATTCGTTGACGTAGTTAATTTAATTAAAATAGAATTAAGTGAGTAGATTGTTAAATTGAGTTGATTAGTGAAATAATAATAATAATAATAATAATAATAATAATAGTAATATTATTTTAAAAAAAAAGGGGAACAGAAAAAAAACAAAAAAAATTTTGACATAAATAGGGCACAAACTGCCCATTTCATCATTTTCTCCTTTTCTTCCTCTTCTCCTCCATGTTTCTTCCATTTTCTCTCAAAATCCAACTATAAGTCAGGCCTTTTGGATCAATGGTAAGTAAATTAATCTTTCTTTAGTAGATTAAAGATAGATTAAGGGTTAATTGTTGGTGTTGTTAGTAAACCTATTTACTCTTAGAATTCTGTTTCTGTGGCAGAGATTGGGGCTTTATTTCCATGCTCTTATAGAACAAATTTTGAGAACTTATAAAACATGAAAGTTGTAGCTTTATGTCTTATTTATATGCCTTTGAAACAGTTTTTGATATTTTGGTGCGTATAAGGA
Source organism: Balakata baccata (assembly GCA_949630135.1). Taxonomy (NCBI): domain Eukaryota; kingdom Viridiplantae; phylum Streptophyta; class Magnoliopsida; order Malpighiales; family Euphorbiaceae; genus Balakata; species Balakata baccata. Next base: position 1,994 of record CATIWF010042954.1, read on the forward strand.
GATATCCTCAGATAAGTGTTACTGGTTTCTAACAGTGTGTCAAGAGATTTTAGTCCAGTTTTTATTTATTTTCACCTTGTTAGAGGCATATTCAGTGGAAGCTTAAAACATAAAAGTTGTATATTTACATGTCCTGTACCTGTATACCAAATTTTGGGCTAATATTCTTGGTGTAGGTTGAGTTGTTGTGAAAAGATTGATGACTATTCTTTTGAACATAACTGTTTTCTGTGTATCCGGGTTACACTAGTTTATTTGTCTTTATTTTTGAGGTTTATATAGTCCAATTAACCAAAGTGTAAAACATACAAATTATTCATGCATACATGAAGATTAAAACTATATGTTATTATGTACCACTAAGCATTTTATGCTTAGCGTGTGGATGTTGATTTTCCCACGCAGATTGAAGATAGGAGATCAATTGCTGACTTATAGAAGAAGCCCAAGGAAAAGTCCAGGACAAACCCGTTGGGGTTGGTGATACAACTATTTCTTTTTGTTATTTTTCTTTGGATGGGAATGTAAATATTTAAATTTTAGATGAATTTTTGTGTAACTCTGGCCAGGTTGAGGCCTTTACTTTATAATATGAAAAAAGTAAATAAATATATAATACAGATATTATGAATATTAAAATTTACTTTATATTTTAAAAAGTCATCATGGTCGTGGTGAAAAAAAAATTTTTTTAAGAAAATAAAAATGATTGTTTAAATTTTTTTTTAGTGCCTTTCTACTTAGTTGAGGTATATTCCTTCATTATATGGCAGGATGCTACAAGCTTGGTAAAAGAACTGGAAAAAAATAAAATTACCCTGTGGACAAAATCAGTATTTCCTAATTTATTGGGGAAAAATGTGTAAGAAATAGAAAAATTTGGGGCAAGAGTGAAATTTTCCATATTTAAAAATTATTCAAGATAAATTAAGTTAATGGACCAATATGAAGAGAGATTAAGCTAATTAATGGGACCCATATACCTTAATTTAATATAAAAGTCAAAAGTGTGAAGAAATTTCACGATTTCTGCAAATTGTCATCTTATTCTCCCCACTTTTCCCCTCCCTTGGCCAACCACCCCAACCTCCCATAACCCTCCATTTTTGCTTCCATCAAACTGGTAAAAGAGTGAAAAAGAAAAATTAAAGAGAGAGAACCCAATAAATTAGAGAATTTCCACCATAAAAGAATCCTAGAAAGGAAGAAAGGAAGGAAGTAAAGAAGAGAAAAGGAAGATATTTGAAGTGAATTTCGGTTGCCTTAGAGGATCATCAAGGTGAGTTTGTTCTTCTTAAATTTAACCCAATTCCATCTATTTGAGACCCTTGTAATGTTTGTTGTAATTGAAATTATTAGATTAGGGTTTATGTGGAAGTTGTGTAACTTGTGTTGAGAAGTGTTGTTTTGAATTGAAGTGATGGAATTGATTTTTGGGTTGATGTAAATGATGAATTTGTGGCTTGAAAACTAAGAGAATAAGACTTATGAAGATGTATATAGAGTTGCCTATTGAAGGGGAAGTTAAGAGGAAGATGTTTAGAAGTATTTAATGGTGATTGTGTGACTAGAAAATGATGAATGTTATGGAAATGGACTTGAATGGTAGGAGGCTGTTTTGTTTGTCCTAATTGGAAGGAATAGCATTAGGCTAAAATGAACACAAATAAGGTAAAAGATGAGGAAATGAAGTTATATAAAAGGCTAGATGAGAATTAGGAACACAACATATTGTTTATACATAAACAATGCTTGAATGTGTCATTTAGTGACATATTGTTTTTCTTTTTGTTAGGGCCAAACAAGTAGCCACCAAGAGAAGGATAAAGGCAAGGAAAAGGATACAAAATAAGAGAAGGAAATAGAAGAAAAAGAGAAGGATTGAGGCTACCTAGGTATGTACTTCTTCGATAAAAATCTTGCATGGTATAATATATATGCTATTTTGTGTATAATATGGTGGTGCTTGTAGATGGCAATGTGGTGTATTAAATTGTTGCCCTTATAATTTTATGGTATAATGGTGTGAAATATTAAGTCTTATGAATGTGTATATGATGTGGAAATTTTGGGCTAGAACATAAGTACATGTCATGAAATTAATTAAGTTGCATTGAAGCCAATAGGTACCCTGTCGCACATGTACTAAAACAGTCTTGAAAAAATTAATCATAACCTGGGCTGTGGACCTTGGATTGACATGAAACTGATTGGATATAATAGCTAATACATAGTGCTATCGGAATTTGGCTTTCAACTAGACCAAAAATTGGCTATAAAATTTCATATTAAAGTGAATAAAGAAAATCTTGCAGAAATTGATTGAACACTACTCCGTAATTTGACCATAACGTTTAACGTAGTGCTAAAACACAAGTTAGAATTTGGCTTTCATCTAGACCAAAAATTGGCTACAAAATTTCGGATCAAAGTGAACCAAGAAAATCCTGGGTAGAAATTTATTGAACACTACTCCGTAATTTGACCATAACATTTGGTAGAAAATTCATATTACCTTGATTCTTTTTGAAAATTCAAGCCAAGACAATGAAGTAAAACTTTGTAGAATACCATAATGTCTAAATTAGATAAAAAAAATAGGCCAAAATTGAGGCCCAAGTCCAAGGCTAGAATCGGCCATGAGTTATAAACTTGTATTTTGGGTATTTTTTATATGGAGTGATTAGTATATGTTAATTGTTGGGAATTTTGGTTTATGTGAATATGTGGACATATGATATATATATATATGATAATAGAAAAAATAAATAAATATCAAAGCTTGAATACACCTAGCCATGAACTAGAATAGAGGATAGCTTGGCAAGCCAATCAGGAAAAACATACAATGCGCACGATAAAGTATTATTGAAGCCCGTAATGGCAATATTAAAAAGAAAGCTGGCAATGGCAATATTAAAAAAGCCGATAATGACATTATTTAAAAAGCCGATAATGACAATATTAAAAAGACTGGTGATGGCAATATTATAAAAGCCGAGAGTGACAACTTCATATTCATATCAATTAGTTCAGGCATAGGTGTTACGGGCTAGACACAAAAATAAAATAAAACAAAATCAAAGCAAATAAAAATAATAATAGTGGAAATAAGGTTAAAAGTAAATTAAAGGATAATATGAATATTGTATATATATGGAATGTGAAATGATGATTTATACATGGTATGAATATGTGTAAATGTATATAAAGTAATATATGGAATTTTATTTATGATGTATGTAATATATATAATTATGGCAGGAATGAATGCATGTGTATCTAAGATTTTTATCCTATTAAGCACTACTAAGATAGTAGCTTAGTGCGGATGTTTTTCACCTGCGCAAATACTGACGTTTTGAGAAAAATAAGTTAGATGTCAAAAGAAGAAGGGAATCCCATCAGAAAGCGGCTAGAAACCTCAACTTATTTTGGTATATTTGATTAAGGCTTATAAAATATTATCAAAAACTTTTTTCATATAGATCATGTAGTTTAAGTATTTTGGGGTATGTAATACTAATGTAGTGAATTTAATATGGATGTAAATCTAAGTTAAATAGCCATATATAAATTATTGAGTTTTGGAGTGTGCAAAAATTTATGTTGAATATATGTATATTTTAAATAAATATTTTAGTAAAAAAAAAATGTATGCTAGTGTTCACTTTTAATGGAGAAATTAAGATAGTTAGATAGGTAATACTCACTTACTACTACAGAGTGAGGTAAGGGGGTGTTACAAATTTGGTATCAGAGCATAGGTTTAAAAGGTTCTCGCCTAGTTAGGTATTGGATATGGGAGATAGGTGCATAATTCATGCATATACATTTTCTTTGAGCTATTTTCTTTACTCTGATGAGGTCCCTTTCTTTTGATAATACAGGTCTTTATGGATTCCAAATCACAACAAAGTCACGACGAAAAAGATGTGGGTGATAGTATAAATGTTTATGATGCTTATAGGCGGCCAGCATTAGTAAGAGACTCCAGGCCCAGTGTAGTAGTACCACAGCTTACTGAGGCACAGGCTGACCTAGGGCAGACACCCTTTATGCAACAAATGGCTAGTTTATTACAGTAGGTTGTACAAGCTGTGCCACCTCCTCCTCCACCTCAGCCAAAATTTCAGATTGAAAGATTGAGGAAATATGGAGCTGCAGATTTTAAGGGCAGGACAAAGAATAAGCCGTCAATAGCAGAATTTTGGTTAGAACAAGTAGAGTGGGTTTTTAAGGATCTCTAATGCCCTGTAGAGCACAAGGCTAGATATGCAGTGTCCCTTCTTAAGGAGTATGCCTATTAGTGGCGGATATCAGTATTAGTGAAGTCTCAGACTCTAAATCCTCTAACGTGGGATTTCTGATTTCTTCGTGGTAGAATTTAAGAAGAAATATGTGCTACGAGTTTTTGTTGATAAGAAAAAGAGAGAATTCCTAAATTTGAAACAGGGGAGTGTATCAGTGGCTGATTATGAAAAAGAGTTTATCAAGCTGATTAGGTATGTAGTGGGATTTATTAAGGATGAGGCAGATAAATGTCACAGGTTTGAGGATTGCCTCAATAATGATTTGATTATTTGGTTGCCTCCTATCAGCATACAGATTTTGCTACATTGGTATCCTCAGCTCTCAGTGTGGAAATAAGGAAAAAGAGCAAATAGATGAGTCTTATAAGAAATCGACAGCTAGTATGGGCTAGACATCAGGTAGGAGAGGCGGATAGTAACCAGACATTTTCTATCACGTGGTGTTAGACAGGCATTTTCAAATAAGTGAGGTCAGCAGTTTTGTAACATCCTCGACCGTTCATATATGCATTATCACATACATTTCATTTGAACATGTACATTTTATAAATGCCATTCACATGAAACACACGCATGCATGGGAATTTTAGCGTAAACGTGTTCACGAGATAGACTTGCCACGGATCGGTTTATCGCAATAGGAGCAAGTCATACGTGTCTAGTTATAATTTAAATAAGGACACAAGATATTGAAAATGAAATTAAATAAAATGATTAAAATTGAAATAAATGAAATTTGGCATAGTTAAATTATTAAGATTGGACAATTTAATTAGATAGTATTGTTGGCACTATGTACATCTAAATATGTAGAGAAAATAATAAAAATAAATAAATAAATTAATTAATTAATTAAATATTAATAAATCAAAAAAGTTTAAAAAAAAAGAAAAAAAAAGAAAGGATAAGGCAAGGCAGCTTTGGCTTATCCATTGCTGCCTATTTTGCCTTTTCACACAATTTGAAGAGCCATTTCTCCCTAGCCCATTTCTTCTTCTTCTTCCCCCATAAGAGCTTTCTTTTCTTCATTGTTTCACTTAAGTTTTCCTGTAAATTCAGCCCTTGAAAGTTTGTTCTTGGTAAGTAATCATCTCTTCTTCTTCAAGTATTCATTATGACTAATTAGGGCCTGTCACAAGCAGTGTCTTGCAACTCAATTTTGAAGGCCATAGAACTTGTAGCTTTATGTCTTAGGTTTATGGATATATAAATAGTTTTGCATGACTTGGTGTTTGTGGAAAGATATTGGCATTGGACTGGAACTGGTTCAATTGAGGAACCTAGCTAAATCACTTGCTGCTTTGGTTATTTTTCTATAAGATAAAGTCGGTAATTGATGAAACTAAAAACATGAAAGTTGTAGATATATGTGTTATATAGTTGTATAAAAATTTCAGGACCAGATTATGGGCGGATGTTGAGTTATAATCAAGAGAGTCAAGTTTGTTCCATATTTGAGCTGCCTGCTTAGTATCCTATGCAGGTCCAGTTAGTTGTTTTCCAATTTTGAGCTCCTTATAGACATAATCTATAAGTGGTAAAACTTATAGGTATATGTCTTATCTAAATTTTGGTACAAATTTGACCTTAATATGTTATATATGTTGTGAGTTATGGCCTTTATAATTCAGACTGGTCTGGATGCCAGCCCTGTTTCTAACTAGTCACAGTTACCCTACCATATGAGGACCCTAGAGGCCGAATAGATGAAAGTTGAAAACATGAAAAATGTTCTATTTTGACCTATCTATGTGCATACAAAACTTCATTAAAATATGACTTACACGTTTTAAGATATGAAGAAACAACTTTGGTGTCCCAAAACTGCCTAAGGTCTAAAATAGGGCAGAAAATAGAACACTAATTTAAATTACATTAAATATTCAACAATGGTTCAATTTGTCTAAAATTTAGATATATTATAACCCTACATGTTAGCTTTAATTAAAAATAAGAATCAAACAAATTGGACTAGTATAGAAAGAGTTATAAGCTACTAAATACATGAAGGTCACACTGCCATAATACCAAACCCTAGTTAGTGGTCCTTAAAATGCATATTTCAATTTGTTTAAGTTTCACTAAGTTTATTTAGTTACCAATTGACCCAGTATACATTCAATTAGGTCCACAACATATTGGAGAGCCTAAAGGAAGTGAAAGATAGTAAGTTAGAGGCTTATTAACAAAAGAAAAGGTGAGTTTAATTATCAAACGATTTCTTTAGTACGTGCTATGTGTAATGTGACTTGATTTGCTTTATTTGAATGACGTGATTGTTATGATATGGCTAATGAGACTGTATTGAATGTAAAGTACATGTTTGGATTACATGTATAGGTTTTCTTTGTATAAGTGAAAGACAGTACGTTAGAGGCTTATTAGCAAAAGAAAAGGTGAGTTTAATTATCAAACAATTTTTTTAGTACGTGCTATGTGTAATGTGACCTGATTTGTTTTATTTGAATTACATAACTGTTATGATATGGCTAATGAGACTATATTGAATGTAAAGTACATGTTTGGATTACATGTAAAGGTTTTCTTTGTATAAGACAAAAGTTGACTGAAATGTATAATGATTGTTGCAAATGCATATGCATATGGACTTAAAAGGCATTGTGACTAGCTAAATAGCATTGAGAAGCAAAAGAAGAGGCCTATGGCCCAAATAAATGTTCAAAAGCAAAAGAAAAGGGCCTATGGCCTACCTAATGTGCAAATATTACAAATGATCAAGCTAGCTAGCAAATACAAATGTTCACATGGAAACCCAGGGCAGTGTCTATTTAGCCTAGTCACAACAAAAGAAAAATGACATAAGCATAAGTATAAGCAAATGAAATGTTTACATGATTTAATATTATTTATATTCATATGATATTGATAAATAGAATGACATGCAAAATGTGTACGACTAACTTAGTACTTTAGAAAGCTTTTGATGATTATTCTCATTGAGTTGCAACTCATCAATTTCCATTATCTTTCAGGCAAAGAAGAGTAATTAGCTCATTTTGGAGGTGCATACCATATAGAAGACATGGATCACAGGTCACCGGCTGAACCTCACCAATCTCTCTCTCCTTGCATTGCATATATGCATAGGTCATGACATTTGTATTTTGGGTTGTGTATCTGCATATGTATAAATTAGTAAATATGTAATGATATGTAAATGTGTATTTGGCCTTGACCTTTCTAACTGAAATAATTCAACATAGTGTCTAAATTGTTAACATATATGATATATTATGTTTATAATAAGGATGTGTTGCTTAGCTGAGCTATCAAATGTTGCAAAGTGATATTGATATATGATTCAAAAAAAATATCCCTCATTATAATAGGACTATGTATTATTTTATACAATACACGATAACATGATATAAGTATAAGCGATATCCATAGGTATAAGGTGTTATAAATTTAGATCTACACCATTATTTGCGAGCTCACTAGCATCAATGTCTAGGAGGTCAGCTCCTACTGTATGCCAGCACTATGGTAGATCTCATCTAAGAGAGTGTTAGTGGTTGACTGGAGCATGTATGAGATACGGGGCCACTGATCATATGAAGAAAGATTGTCCCAGACTCAGGGAAAAACTGTGGTAGAGATCAAAGCTAGTTCAGAAATGGCCATGGCAACTGTACAAGATAGAGTCATAGTGCATCAAAGACAATTGATAGAGCTGAGGGTAGTAGAGCTCCAATACAAACATTTGCGATGATGGCTCGAGAGGACTAGGATGCGCTATATCTTACAATTGGTAAATTTTCTTTATTTGGCTTCGACTTACATGCATTGATAGATCTTGGTTCCATGCATTCATGCATATGCACATTTGCACCTAGACAAGCAAACATGATACCTTAGGCATTAGAGTTTGTGATAGTAGTGACCAATCTATTGGGATATAGTATGAAAGTGAATCAGATATATAGACAGAGTCCTATAGTAATACAAGGTAGAGAATTCTTAACAGATTTATTAGAATTACCTTTCTATGAATTTGATGCTATTTCGGGAAAGGATTGGTTCACCAAGCATGGTGCCATAGTCGATTGTTAATCCAAAAAAGTCGAATTCAAAATTCCCGACTAGGATGACATTATTATTTGAGGTTGAGGTCAAACATGTTTGACTAATGTTATTTCTGATTTAAGAGCTCTGAAATCTATTAGAAAGGGGCATGAGGCATACTTACCATATGTGGTAGATACTAGAAAGGGAAGCCTAGAACTCAGAGACATCCTTATAGTGTGTAAATTTTCAGATGTATTTTCAGATGAATTGCCAAGGTTGCCACTAAAGAGGGAGGTAGAATTTACTATTGATGTGATTCCTAGTATAGCCCCAATATCAATTACTCCATATAGAATGGCACCCACTGAATTGAAGGAATTGAAAGCTCAGTTGCACGAATTGCTCTATAAAAGGTTCATAAGACCTAGGGGTGCTCTAGTATTGTTTATGAAACAGAAAGTGAAGGGTTTTGATCATGTATCACATACATATAACGCAGCAGAAAATAAAATTTTCAAAACCCGAATCAAAGGATTGTCATGTGCCAATTAAAACTAATTTAACCAAAGAAAATTCAGAATTTATACCTTTATAATTTCTTGATTTTTCTTCAACTTCTCACCTTGTTGGGTTGTAGCAAACC
>CATIWF010042965.1:0-10906 GCA_949630135.1 Balakata baccata
CAAAAATATAAGTGATCATTTCTAATTTAATTCTCAATTAAATTACTCCCCACATCTATATATGGACTAGACTAATAATGTATTTAGGGTGTGACTTATAAGGTCAATAATTTTATCGGAACGGAAATATAATATTAACTCCTTAATATTATATCGGACACAATTTCTGAATTCCTCGTATACCCAGATATATTAAATATCATTCCAGAATTCTCCTTTTAATTATCGATAAAATCTCCAATATTATTTTGACCTCTAAATCATAATATTAATTTCTCTCGTTATGATCCCGATATTGAATAGGGTCACAGGATGTCAAACCCTATTGGTCAATATACTAATGAGTGATAATTTGCGTTCTGATTAAAATAAGACTTATTATTATTAATCTAATTAATAATTCAATCTTACATTAAATAAGTCATATTTCTCTTGACCAGGAATTTATTTTATCAGAACCAAAATATCAACTTCATTAGGATCTTGCCCTAGTGCTACAGGGTAACGAGTCCTACTATTGGTAATCTCATGTCTCACTACATGATTAATTGTGGTGACTACGAGTCGGATTACCAAGCGCGGATAGCCCAGTACAAGGCAAGAGCACCTCCACAGCTACCCATGAAATGACAGTCTTGACACCTCAATTCAAAGGACTTCGAGTCACAAAAGACTTATATATTATGACCAAGATAATAATTTTTGACATCTAACACTATCTGTGCAGTTATTATCAGGCGTATCTGTTCGGTACCCTTAACTCTTTAAGAACCCACTGATTTATTTAGATATCATTATATCATGAAGAATGAGATTCCTCCTCAAAATAAACCATATGATAACCTAGAGGTTCAATAAATACCCAATTTATTGTCTTATACCGGTTATGAACATTTTTAAGATTATCTTTTACCAGAGATATTTATCTTATTATTATCAATAACTTGATAATAATTTCTCTGTAGATAATCAAAGGGTTGTATATTTCATTATGTGAATGCACTAGGGCATATACACCACTGATAACAAACTCTCACTTACACTAGTGTCATTCACTACAGTGTCTAAGACCTATCTTCTGAAGATGGTGGTCTATTTGTGCCTGTGTCATAGGTTTCGTGAATGGATCAGCTGCATTGTCAACTGATGGAACATTCTGCACCGTGATATCACCTCGTCCAACTATTTCTCTATTCAAATGATAACGCCGAAGCACATGTTTGAAGTTCTTATGAGACCTTAGTTCCTTAGACTGTGCTATGGCCCTATTATTGTCACAATACAAAGGAATAAGACTCTGAATAAATGGAACCATATCTAAATCCATTAGGAAGTTCTTCAACCACACTACTTCTTTGGCGGCATCTGAGGCTGCTAAGTGTTCGGCCTCTGTTGTAGAATCAGCAATAGTCTTTTGCTTGGAACTTTTTCATACTACTGTTGCAGCATTGAGAGTGAACACATACCCTGATGTGGACTTCAATTCATCCTTATCTTATTGAAAATCAGAATCTGTATATCCAACCATACTCAGTTCGTCTCCTCCATAAACCAAGAACACATCTTTAGTCATTCTCAAGTACTTAAAGATTACCTTGACTACTATCCAGTGACTTTCACCCAGATCAAACTGATACTTGCTAGTCAAGCTAACAGCAAAGGCTATGTCTGGTTTAGTACACAACATAGCATACATCAGACTGCTTATGGTTGAAGCATATGATATGCCAACCATTCGTGCTCTTTCTTTAGGAGTTTTTGGACTCATCTCCTTAGAAAGATACACTCCATGCCTCACAGGTATTTAATCCTATTTTGGAATTTTCCATCCCAAATCTTTTAAGGATCTTTTCCAAATAGAGGGCTTGGGACAGCCCTAACATTCTCTTAGCTCTATCTCTATACAGCTTAATACCAAGAATGTAGGCTGCTTCTCCTAAGTCTTTTATGGAGAAGATGGATGATAACTAGACCTTTATGTCAGTTAGAAAACCAACATCATTACCCATGATTAGAATATCATCAACATACAAGACTAAGAAAGCAATCTTACTCCCACTAACTTTCTTGTATACACAAGCCTCATTAGGATTTTGAATAAAGTCATAACTCTTTATGGCTTTATCAAAATGCTTGTTCCAGCTCCTTGAAGCTTGCTTAAGACCATAAATGGATCTTTTAACCTCGCACACTTTGGAACTATCTTTAGAATCAAATCCTTTAGGTTGTTCCATATAAATTTCTTCTTTAAGAAATCTATTGAGAAAAGTAGTTTTGACATTCATCTGCCATATCTCATAAGCATAGTGTGCTGTAATAGGTAAGAGTATTCTAATACTTTTAAGCATGGCTATGAGAGAGAATGTCTTTTTATAGTCAATCCCTTCCCATTGGCGATACTCTTTCGCTACAAACCTAGCTTTATAAGTATCAACATTCCCTTCAGAATCTAGTTTGCTCTTATAAACCCATTTACAACCTATTGGAACTATTCCTTCATGTGGGTCTACAAGTTCCCAAACTTGATTATGGTACATGGAATCTATCTCAGCTTGCATTGCTTTTTGCCATTTATAAGTATCAATGTTAGACATTGCCTCCTTATAAGTGACAGGATCTTCTGGTTGATCATTACTATCAAATATGAACAAATCTTGGTCATGTTCAATAGTAAATCCATACCATCTAAGAGGATGTGAAGCTCTTTCAGACCTACTAGGAGCTGAAGTGATATCCTTTGTCATGTTAGGCTCAACTGACTTATCAATCTCTATTGGTTCAGCCACTTGGATTTGTTTTTCAAATGACTCTTCATCAAAAACAATATATCTGCCTTTGCTTCCTTCTTTAAGAAACTCTTTCTCAAGAAATATAGCATCTCTACTCACAACAATAATTTGTTCGTCAAGTAGATAGAAATAATATCCCAAATTATTTCTAGCAACAACATATCCAATAAATCGGTCTTTTGTAGACCGTTCCTCTAACTTATCTATGTTTTTCCTTTTAATATAGGCAAGACAACCCCATATCTTAAAATGAGATAATATAGGAGTTTTACTAGTCCATATCTCATATAAAGTAGTATTCACAGATTTAGAAGGAACTCTATTAATAATGTATAATGTTGTTTCCAAAGCATATCCCCAAAAGGAGATAGGTAAGTCAGTATAACTCATCATACCACGTACCATGTCCAACAAAGTACGATTTCTCCTTTCACTCACACCATTTAGTTGAGGTGTACCTAGTGGAGTAAACTGTATGACAATTCCATTTTCTTTGAGGTAATCATAAAATTCAGTACTTGAATATTAACCACCTCAATCTGATCAAAGTGCTATAATATTCTTTCCTAATTTATTTTCAACTTCGGCCTTATACTCTTGAATTTTTCAAAGACTTCAGATTTGTATTTCAATAAATACAAATACCCGTATCTAGACTTATCGTCTATAAAGGTAACGAAGAATCGATAACCTCCTTGAGCTATTTCCTTAAATGGTCCACAAGCATCAGTATGAATTAATTCAAGAAGGTTCTTAGCACGTATTATTTGACCAGCAAATGAACCTTTAGTCATTTTTCCTTGCAGACATGATTCACAAATAGAACCATTAGACTAAGAATCTAAACCTTTTAAAATTCCCATGTCTACCAACTTTTGAATCTTTGCATTAGAAATATGACCAAGTCTTAAGTGTCATACCCATGTTATACTTGAATCATCATACTTAGTTTGATTATAATTGTCATGTATGTTGCTCAATAATAACTCTTTATTATTTATCTTATTAGGCTTATCACAATATAAATAATATAAGTCATGATGTTTAGTTCTAATGCCAATAAGATTATTATTAAAATAAATATAACACACATCTTTACAAAACAAAAATTCATAATTATTGTTTGTCAAACCGGATATAGAAATAATGTTCTTAGAGGCATTAGGAATATACAAAACATCTGATAATAAGATTACATGATGGTTTAATAAAATGGAGATATCTCCCATTTGCTCGGCTGCAACTCTTGCTCCATCACCAAGAATGAATTTTATCTCCCTATCATATAGCAACTTCTTGTGCCTTAGATCATGCATAAAGGAATAAATATGAGCAGTTGCTCCTGTGTTTATGACCCAAGCATATGATGAGTTAAAAGAATGATCATAATTTAAATTAACATTTAAATTCAAAGGAAGAGAAATACCTGAAGGACCTACAATCCCTTTGCCTTTGGTCTTATCTAAACTTTTTAGATAAATTGGACAATTTTTCTTCCAATGACCATCCTTTTGATAATGGAAATAGGTTCCTTTGTCAACCTTTGACTTAAACTGACCTTTTACCATCCCCTTACCCTTTTTGGGACACAAAGAAGAGGGAGTGAAACTCTTTCCTATAGTGGTCTTTTTGTTCTTCCTCTTCTTTAGATAAGAAAAAAAAGCTGCCACTAATACTTCTACATGTTTCTTTTGGGGATTAATCACAGTATTTTAGTGATAAACCAAATTTTGTTGCAGCTCTTGCAAAGTGCTTTCCACTTTGTTCAAATGGAGGTTAGAAATGAAACTTCCATAAGAACGTGGAAGTGATACTAAGATATGGTCTATCTTAAGCTCCGCATCCATGAAGAAATTGAGATCTTCAAGACAATAAATAAGCCTTATGATCTCACTAACATGTTCACCAACATCTTGGCCTTCCTTCATTTTCATTTGGAATAGTTTATTGGAATATTTAAAGCAGGTAGTCCTACCAGCCTCGCCATAACTTTCTTTTACTAACTCCAAAATATCATCACAAGCTTCTATCTTTTCATAGCACTTTGCTTGGGTGTTCTTATCAACCCAATCTGTGTAATGTTGTTTTCCAGCCTCACTTGCATTAACGACAGGCGGTGCAGGTTTTGACTTACTAGCAACATCCCATAAGCGCTACTGGATAAGCATCAGCTTAAGGTTCCTTAACCAGTCCACATAATTAGGCCCAGTAAGCCTATTACGATCCAAAAGCGATTTGAATGGTGATGGTATAGCCATATTATTAGAGAAAAATTATTGCAGAAAGAATAAAATGTATCAGTTTAATTATATATTAATGGTCAAACCATTTAACTAAAATGATTTGGACACATAATTATAATAGTTTCTCCCACTAATTTAGCGCATCCTACACTTCCCTCGTAGGAAACGGAAGTTTCATTGGGTTGAATTTTTAGTGGGTAAATTGGGTTTCAATAATAATCTAATTAATATTTCTCAACTTCTCATAGTGACATTCTTGGAATATTAACATATTAAAGAGATGACAACTCTTTGTCAAATACAACAATTGTAAACCCAATTTAATTACTTTTTAACTGGCTCCTAATATACTAACCCTCAGCTTCAAAAAATGACATTCTTGGGCTAATATATTAGATGATTCCTACCTACGAGATCAATAAAATAAATGGACCCAATCTAGTGCCACTCACCTTCACAAAATGACATTCTTGCAACACTAGATGCCCATCCATTTTACAAGTCAAATATATTATTTGACCTTATCATTAATATACAACAACTTGTATATTAATGCTCCTATGGAGAGTCTCAATGTATACATCTTACATCTTTATTAGATTCATTATATTTGGAAAAATTATTTAGTCTTTTATATTAATTTTTAAGGTTTCAATTTGCACATTAACCGAATTAAAATTTACTAACATTCATAAAACAGTAAATTTATCTTTGAATTATTACATAATTCAATTTTAAGGTTTATGTTTGCATATTAGTCTTTTTTATGTCATATCTCATATGATTATAAAATGTGATCACATCTATACTCGGATGGTAATGGATCTATAAACTACATATGATATTTGATTGAATAAAATATATACTACCCCTCATTAGCATGCACTTTATGTTTTATAAACAAATATGAGCTCATTATATAATCATATTATATAATGTTTAAATTAAATTAATTTTGGAGTCAATATATCAACATATATTTTATGAGTGTACTTTTATACTCAACAAATCCAAAATGAATTTTATACATAAAAGTTGAATTTTTTCAACAACTTCAAAAAAATCAACTATATAAAATTTATATTTAATTCAAATCTCATTTAAATTAAACCATATAAATAAATAAATAAAATATAAATCTTATTTAAATTATTATATATATTTATTTATTTTTTATCCAAAATTAATATTTAAAGCTCACATATTCAATCATTTAGCACATATAATCACATCACATGCAATAATAGAACTTAATAATGCAATTTACAATCCTATTTATAACTGCTAGAAAAATTCTCACTCCAAAATGAAAAATATAAATTAATCTTCATCTTGGTAGATTTTTCTTGTTATTCCTTCTCAAAATTTTGAACCTCTATATTCCAAAGAAAAAAATTTTTACATTATATTATTTTGGCATACCAAGGACTTCAATATAATAGTAAAAATAAATTATGGATCGATTAATACTACAAACCAATTTATAAAATAATAAAACTCATAACACCTTTGAAAAACCCAAAACAAAAAGAGGAAAAATATCATGAAACATCACATGCAACATAATATATAGATCAAATCTTAAAGAACAACAATAAAATCATCAATAATCAAATCGAGGCTACTAGCATAAAAGAGTCATTTTGTTCAAAAATTCATGGGATGGCTCTGATACCAATTTGATGGAAGCGGAATATATATTTGGATTGAGGGGAGTTCTAGGTCTCGGTCAAAATTATAGATTTTGAAAATTTTTAATTTTACCGAAACATGCAATCAAATATTGCATAATATGAAAAAATACTTTTCATGTTAACCTTGAGCATTTATCCATAACTTTTAGCAAAATATATTTTGTAACGTTTATGGATAATATCCATTTTGCCAACATCATCCTATAATTTTTAAGAACAAAATGAAAAATAAAAGGTTTAAGACAAACTTTTTATTATCGAGTTCATCAAAGTGGAAACCAAGCAAAAAGACCAAAAGCTTTAGTTGCGTTAATGAAATCCTTTTGCTAGTCCCAGATGTATAATCACAAATATCTCCTTCTTGCAAATTTATAAGCTACTAATATTTTATGAGTTTTTCTACAAAATTTTCTTTCAATACCCATATCATATGAGAGAGAAAATTTTGGAATAAAAACAAATTTTTGTTGAGTGAGTAATTGGAAAACCGAAGAAGATGATTAAGAAGCAGAAGAGAAGAAGTTGATTAAAAATAGAAGAAATAAATGGCCAAAGGCCAACCACAAAAAAAAAAAAAAATTTCAACCTTATTAAATAATGTTTGCAGACGTAACTTTTCTCTTTCTTTTTTAAATTTGATTTATGATACAATGATGGTGCAACAATTGCATAGCTCAATTTTTAGCTACCACCATTAATCATAAAATCAATATTCTCTTCTATTTTATATGTGACAATTACTTTAATATACCACTATAGTTAATTTAATTAACAACTTAATTAAATTATTATAATTTTAATTAACACTTTAATTAAAATTATAAATAAGAGAAATAGTTAAAATTAATCAATATTAATTTTAACTCAAAAAGTATAATGATCATTTCTAATTTAATTCTCAATTAAATTACTCCCCACATCTAAATATAGACTAGACAAATAATTTATTTTGTGTGTGATTTATAAGGTCAATAATTTTATCAGAGTGAAAATATAATATTAACTCCTTAATATTATATCGGACATCATTTCTGAATTCCTCATATACCTGGATATATTAAATATCCTTCCGGAATTCTCTTTTTAATTACCGATAAAATCTTAAATATTATTTTGACTTCTAAATTATAATATTAAGTCATCTTGTTATGATCCCGATATTAATTAGGGTCACAGTGTGTCAAACACTGTTAGTCAATATACTAATGAGTGATAATTTGCGTTCTGATTAAAATAAGACTTATCATTATTAATCTAATTAATAATTAATCTTACATTGAATAAATCATATTTCTCCTGATCAGAAATTTATTTTATCAGAACCAATATATCAATTCCATTAGGATCTTACCCTAATGCTACAGGGTAATAAGTCTTACTATTGGTAATCTCATGTCTCACTACATAACTAAATATGATGACTACGAGCCGGATTACTAAGCGCGGATAGCCTAGTACAAGACAAGAGCACCTCCACAGCTACTCATGAAAGGACAATCTTGACACTTCAAGTCAAAGGACATCGAATCATACAAGACTCATATATTATGACCAAGATAATAACTGTTGACATCTAGCACTATCTGTATAGTTATTATCGGGCGTCACTGTTCAGTACACTTAACTCTTTAAGAACCCACTGATTTATTTAGATATCATTATATCATAGAGAATGAGATTTTCCCTCAAAATAAACCATGTGATAACTTAGAGATTCAATGAATGCCCAATTTATTGTCTTATACCGGTTATAAATATTTTTAAGATTATCTTTTACTAGAAATATTTATCTTATTATTATCAACAACTTGATAATAAATTATCTGTAGATAATCAAATGGTCGTATATTTCATAGTATATTTAACTACTGCATTTATAATATAATTAACAACTTGAATATTTTTATTTATTATGAATGTGAAATATACACGTGTCCATTGTGGTATATTATTTAATATATAAAAAGCAGTGAATGCACTAGAGCATATACACTACTGATAACAATTACTGCACAAATCAACATTGTATCTTTGTTTCTAACTCCTCACAACAGAATCCTTTTCTTTTCATAAGCTATCTCTCTCTTTAATGGTGTTTTAGTGATAGAATGGAGAAAAAAGGTAGAGAAATGGGCGGGAGTGATCAAAGAATAGGGAAGGCGCGCAGGCAGGACTGAGAGCAAGGGTGGCGGGCAGAAGAGTGAGCTGAGAGGAGAGGGGGGAGCTGAGGGTTTTTTTAATCCAATCAGCAACCATAATTGGTTGTTGTCGGCATTTAATTTTAAACAGCAACCACATATATGTGGTCGCTGATTGCATTTTTTTTTTAAATTCTATTTTTTTAAAAATCATATAGAATTTATATTTTAATCTTACTATACAGTTTAATTTGTGTACATACTAATATATTTAATTAATTATTGAATTAATTGTCAAATTTAATTAATTAAAATAATTATATATTTTAGGGTTTACAAATAATTATTTTTATGAAATTGTCAATTACATCCATTTGTTAATAATATTTATTATATTAATATTAATATATTTTCTAATTATTTAACTAATTATAATATATAATTAATTAAATAATGATATAATTAATTAAATCATAATATAATTAATTAAATCATGTAATTATTTAATATATTAATCCTAAAATATATTTAATTAAATAATTTAATTATTTTCTATATTTATATTAATAAACAAATTAAATTTATGTAAATATTAATATATTTAATAAATAATTGAATTAATTATTAAATGTAATTATTTACATGGTATATATTTTATATTTTAGATATATTATTATTATTATTATTATTATTTATGTGGTATACATACTTTTAATTACTTAATTGTTACGTCTAATTAATTTATTTATTAATTTTCATCTATTGTAAAATTATATATAATTTAAATAATTTTATAATAATTATTAAATTTCATATTTATTACTGATTTAGTATTAAATTCTATATTAATATTAATATTAATAATAATATATTTCAAAATTTATTACAATAATTATATACATATATATATTTATATTTAAGTTTTATTTAGGAGATTTTTAAGCAAAATACCAACTTATACTAACTTCTTTTTTCAAAATTACATTCCCTTTTATTGTTTTTAATTAACGGTCTTTCACTTGGATAATACTTTTAACTTTTTTGATTTTTGAATAATTAGGTCTTTCTCATCGAGATATACTAAAGGTGTCCTCAAGGAATACCCAAAGTACTCTCAAGGAATTCCTTTCACATATTTCTCAAGAAATTTCCAAAGTATATATAAAGTATACCTAAAGTATCCCTTAGGTACACTCGAGGTTTTTCCATAGTGTCTAGTGAGATTAAAATATTCCAAATATATACACAAGATATTCTCAGTGAATTTGCGCTAGAGAATTCCTTGAGAATTCCCAACATTTACTCAAAATATTATCAATGTATACCCAAAGTATTCCTCAGATATTATTAAGGAATTCTCAAGGTACCCAAGGTTTCTCCAATATTTACCCAACCTATTTTGAATTGTATAACAAACTGTTTGTTTCAAAAATTGTGATGTTTTGAATATTTACTCAAATATATTCTTCCTCTCTTCTTTTTTAATCATCAATTTACATTTTTCTAGTTATTTTGTTCTTTATCGGTGATTTGAACTAACAAATGCTGAAGGTATATGGAATGTATACCCAAGATATACCATATGGGCACCCAAGTACACCACATGATCATTTCCTAAGGTATACCCAAAATATCTCCAAGGTTTAGCCCATGTATTCCCATAGAACTCACAAAGGTATACAAAGTATCCAATAGGTGTAACACCTTATACCTATGGATATCACATATACTTATATCATGTTGTCGTACATTGCATATAATGGAACATACTCCTGTTTATAATGAGGGATTTTTTTTTTGAATCATATAACATTATCACTTTGCAACATTTGACAGCTAAGCATCACATATACGCACTATTACATATTTACTAATTTATACATATGCAGTTAGACAACCCAAATTACAAATGTCATGTTCCTATACATATGTGCAATGCAAGGAGAGAGATTGGTGAGGCTCGGCCGGTGACCTGTGATCCATGTCCTTTATATGGTATGCACCTCCAAAATGAGCTAATTACTCTTCTTTGCCTGAAAGAT
>CATIWF010042967.1:0-10256 GCA_949630135.1 Balakata baccata
GAATCCCAATGGTTTTCAATTTAATTCTCTATTTTTACATTAATTATAACAATAATTTATTTATTTAATAGAACTATAATTTATTTGATTCCTATACTTTTTAGAATTTTTAATAATACTGGCGACGAAGTTGTGCAATAGATAGGAACGGCTAATAAATTAAATAATAAAAAAAAAAATGACAGAGATAATTTGGGTTAGCTGATTTATGTATATGGTGGGCGTGTAGAGTTTTTGACCTGTTAACAAAGCTTAGCTAAGCTCCGTGCTGAAGAGACTTCTCACCTCCGTTTTTCTCTCATCTCTCTTCCCCTCCATTTCAGATGTAAGGCCCGTTGATCTATAGATATTCTTTATTCTTTCTTCTTTGATTAATTTAAAAAAAAAAAAAGAAGATTTTTCTGTTCTTTTCCTGCGTTTGCTTTTCTTGCTGATAGGATTTGATTTGATTCAGTTGCAGCAGTGAGAAATGGCTTCAAAACCCAAGATCTTTCATTTTGATGAAGTCGTAAAGCATAAGGATAGGGGCAACTGCTGGCTTTTAATTCATAACAAGGTCAGTTCTCACTTTTAAGACAGCCTGGTAGTTTTCTTGATTTTTTATTATTTGTCAAAAAATTTGCTCTGTTTTTATAGTTATTTGTCATCAAGATCCAACTGAGATACAGAGCTATAGACTTAGATCTGCAAAGTTCAGTTCACTTTATAGTGAATTAGAGTGGAAGTAATCTTGAATCTCTTATAATAGTTCGATAACAAAGTAACTATACGAACAGTACCTACTGAATCTTGTAATCTTTCTTTTCTGGAATCCGATTGAGCTTCGTAATCGACAACTCACCAGCTAATTATTAGTTTAACCTTTTAATCTTTAAAAAGAGCGGCACAAAACAGTAGAATATTGTGAAAGGAATTTGTTAATTAATTCATCATCAGCTCTGTATTTCTCACAGTTACAAGTAAATTGAACGAAAAAGAAGTCGATAATGGAAATAATTTTCAGATTGATATTCACAATTTTTAATTAAAAAAAAAAACTGCGACAGGTGTTTGATGTGACCGATTTTTTGGAGGAACACCCTGGAGGAGATGAAGTCATTCTAGCAGCTACAGGTAAGAACGATATAAATATATGTGAAAGTTATTGGTTAAGGGTAATCTAATTAATTTTGAAAATTTCAGAAAAAGATGCAACGGATGATTTTGAAGATATTGGACACAGTGAATCGGCGAAAGAGATGATGATGAAGTACTGCATCGGAGACATTGATGTAAAGAGTGTTCCAGTTTCAGGAAAGAAGCATCGGCCGCCTGTAAGGGTACCTCAAAAACCAAGTCGCAATGAATGGTTGGTCAAGTTCTTGCAATTCCTGTTACCATTGCTCATCCTTGGTGCTGCTTTTGCTCTGAGATTCAATGTCAAAAAGGATTAATCGGTCACTATCTATATATCATCATTCTTCACTCTCAATCACTGGAGCTCTACTTTAATTTTGTTTCTTTTTTAATAGATTTTCACTGTGCAATTTGTTTTCCTGTTTCAACTGTCTTGCTACTACTCTCTCTCTCTCTCTCTTTTGTCTCTAATAATAATTGGGCTGCTTTCATATTAATTGTTTTTGCTCATCTGAATATCTTGTTAAAAAAGGATCTGAATGCTAATCAAGTTTATACAAAGCCTAAAATTGTTATTGAATGTTGAATGATAAAAATATGTAAGGTATCCAGTTTGAATCAGATTTCCGTTCAAAACAAAAATCGAAGAATCATAAAAGCCAAAGATTTGAATTATCAATTCTATTTTTTGCCGATCTTTTACTATTGATTTGATTTATAATAATTAATATATTATGATAAAATATTTTTCAAATAGAAATTTGGAGGGATAGAAAATATAAGATAATTAACAAGAACATGCTTAATTTTTTATCTTTATATATTAAGATAACAAGAATATATTCTCATGTTTAGAACTTGTCCATACTTACAATTAGATAAATACACAAAAACAACAATCCCCTCTAAGTATTAATTCTTTTGGAAGAAAAAAAAAATGAAAATCTTTCGCTATCAGTTCGTGAATTGTCATTTTTATATTGTTATACACAATGAAGAAAGTGGATGAAGAAAGTGGAAAATACACCTCATAATCTATTTTTTATGTAAAGGACTTTTTAACATCTCTTGTCTATTTTGGACTTTTATACTCCTTATTTAAAATAAATGGCAATTTCATGGAATTTTACTTTAAATGGCAGTTCTATAGCAATTATAACTCTATCTAATTAAGCCTTCTTTCACTTTTTTAAGGATTATAATTATATTTTTATCCTCTCAATTCGAACTTTTCTTATTTAAAAATAGTTGTCTGTTGTTGTCAGTAAGGATATTGATATTACATAAGGAAGATCAACTGTTAAAAGGAGATCTCCTGCCTTAAGCACTTAAAGATCAACCACACCAATTCCATGGAAAGAGAAACTAAAGATATGGTGTAGTATCACCCTCTTAGGCTGACCATGTTAGGATGACCAAATGATACCCCTATCATAGGATAGATTAACAATGTTGATCATGGCTCGATGGAGGCTGCTCTGTAAACTGCATTTAATGAATGTTAGAAGAGGGTACAATGCGTTTAATATGGAACGTACAAAAGAAAGCATGCTAATAGAAGCCCCTACTATACGAAATAGCCTATCTCTATTGACAAGATATGATCAAGCCACTAAATCTCTGCTTTAGCTGTAAAAGTCTCCCATCTATACTTGATATGATGGTGAATAGACAAGGTGACAGACCTAAGGAGGGAGTTGGGAATTTAAATAGCTTACCCTAGACCAGTTAAAGAACAAGTAATATAAGCCTAACTCAACCTTCAATAACTCTACTTTATCTCTCTTTCTTCCTCCTTCTAACTTGACCGTCGAAATGGACACACCGGAGCAACTCCGGCTACCTATTCTAATCTTCCTTTATTATGTAGGACCAAAGGTTGATCTACGGTGTGACATCAATTGGTGCGGTGAGCCTTGCATGGCAAAGGAATTTGGGGAGAAGAAAGAGAAAAACCTTTCCATTGTTTCTTTTTGCAAAAAATAAGCTAGAAAAAAATAATAGAATAGAAGAAACAACAGAAATCCAGTGCCAGAAGGGTTCGTGGTGCTAAGGCTGATACTTTTCCCTCTTCCAGTTTTAAGAAGGGGAGATCTATACAAACGGCTCCTGTAACCTTGATTGTTTTCTCCAATACC
The DNA here is from genome assembly GCA_949630135.1 of Balakata baccata. Classification (NCBI taxonomy): domain Eukaryota; kingdom Viridiplantae; phylum Streptophyta; class Magnoliopsida; order Malpighiales; family Euphorbiaceae; genus Balakata; species Balakata baccata. The sequence continues at coordinate 3,255 of CATIWF010042967.1, forward strand.
TTAATTAAGAGGTCACATTTAGAGGAATACTTATGGAAAAATAGAAGAAATGATGTTGATCTATAGAAAAGGCTGAATCAGTTGAGACTTACGTCAAACCTCTAGAAGCACATTTAGAAAAGACAAAAAAGAGAGGGTAGATCATGACGAATAGCGCCAAAAGCAAAAAAAAAAAAAAACAAATTATGGATCTTCATCAAAACATGTATGGACTTCAAGAAAAGGATGAGGATGATGAAAATACTACCAATAGTCTTCTTAGAGATGGTAAAGGGTACCGACCAAACTTGTGTTCCGGAGATAAAATCATTAGTGGCAATCACCAATGTTGTCTTTGTTCCTGCAACTGCTATTGGTCATGATGAATTGACCCATCCTAAATTCGTATATATTAAAGATCAAGATGCTGATGTCTATCAACTTGCAAGATTTTATTGATGCTGAGGTTCAAGAACAAGGCAATGAAAGATTTGCTTCCTTTTTATCATAAGAGAATTCAATATGGTAGTTCAGGAGATCAAAGAAATGAGATAGTTAAACTTCAAAACAAATAGGTAGATGTGACCTCCCTATCAAATATTCAGAATCCAAAATGCAGCAGTAACCATCAATATCCAAACATCAAATGCCCTCTTCAGAAAAATGATTACTCGAGATAATACCTCCATTTTAGAAAAAAAAACCCAAGCACCAAATGTACTAAGGCAAGCAAAACAATATCGTGACAATAAAAAATATACAAGAGAAGATAATAGTAGATCACTCCAAACAACCAAGCAGAAAGGGGAGATCAACGATCCTTTCACAACAAAGCAGATTGGCATTCCTACTCAAGAGAACACATTTCATATCAATCCCATGAGAAGAAATAGACTCTGTTGACTATATCAACATTTCAAATATTGATGACAACTAAGCACCTTGGGGGGGAAATTATGAGGACCTCTAAAAATGAACAACAGTCGTCATGAGCAGATAGATCAAAGAGAATGCTATGATTCTTAAAGAAATCGTGGTCAGATGAATCATCAAAAGGATCAAGATCCATTCAGGCATATGGCAGAAAACCTGGAGGAGAACTGTTATCCATTAATGCAGATCTCCTATGAGGGTTCAATATGTATGATCACATACTGAAAGAAGACCAATATCATTATTTTCAGAAGGCAAGAAAAATATCCTAGAGGTTCCTAACGTTTTCAGCGGATGACAGTAGAAGGATAAAAGAATGACATAGAAGTACATTAGTCATTGATGGAAGGATCCACAATATCCTACTTAAGAGAATCTCAATGGATGATGCATTCAACACATTTAATTTGATGACTCCATAACTTTCAAGGTCTTGAAAGGTTCCACGTCTAATCTCCAACTAGTACCGCTAGTACGACTAGCAGGACAACCAGTCCATATGAAGTGATCAATATGGATGGCCATCCGGATCGAAAATGATGACTGATATCAAGATTTCTCGGTAAAATTTCATGATTGTGGATATTTCATTCGCTAATAATGCCATTCTTAGAAGACCATTCCTTTATGGCAGACATGTCAACATGTTAGACACCCAATATGAAGATCTCAACCAATAATTATTGTAAAAAAAGAAAGAAGAACTTGGCACTTTCACTGAGAGTGGCAGGAGATGTTTATATTATGACATTCGAATGAGTGGTTGAATTCTTAACTGATAGAGACTTTGGGTGATGATCACCCAATAAGTGAAAACTCCAGCCAGTTGAAAAGTTAATACTTTTAGAGATCGAACATGGTCACATTTCTAATGCTTTTAAGGATCACAAACCTGTATTTGTTGGGTCACCCTAACATATCAAAGGAGTGAATCCAAATGTGATTACACATAAGCTAGAGGTCAGAGAATAGAAGATTGAAATTACAAAATGGTCTCAAGGATAGAGAGCTGTGAGATGCAATATGAGCCAAGAAAGGCAATGAAGGCATAGATCTTGGCTGATTTCTTAACATAATATATAAAGAATAATTCTTATAAGATGATCAACATGATGCATCTGTAGACATAATATAAGATAGCACCTCAAAGCAACATAAGTAGATCATGCTTTGTCCTCAAAAGGTCAAGTAATATATACATTGAATGTGTTGTTCCGATAAAGTTCTTAGCAACCAATAACGTAGATATTATAAAGCGATGATCCTCGGTCTATAAAAATATAAAAGATGACCAAGTGCCTAGCTAAGGGCGTTCTCCTAGAAGGGTCATCATGAAGATCATCTCTGTATAAAGAGATCAACAAACACTTATCTACCCATTATAGATCATGATTGGAAGAAACAACTAATAGACTAGTCAGATTAGTGGAAACCCTCAGAAGATAAAAAGCAAGCAAGAATCTTATTGATCACCCCACAACGATATTCTTACCAAGATGGTGTCTTATACAGACGCTCATTACAAAGCCTTGGCTCAGATGCATGAGCAAAGAAGACAACAAAGGTACCACTGGCCAACAACGGAGAAAGATGTAAAGGAGATCATAAAGAAATGCAATAAATGCCAGAAGAATGATCACTGTATCAACAAGGCAACAAGCAACTAAGATCCTTTCGGAGCAACATGACTCTTTGCCCAATAGGGAGTAGATATTTCTTGCACCTTTTTCACCAGTCAAAAGTAAAAAAAAAAAATTAGTTGTAACAATTGATCATACTACAAAAAAGGTACAGTCACCCAAACCAAGATAACTAATCTCTTTTTTTATGAGATAACTTATAGGTTTTGAATATAGGCAGAAGTAATCACACACAAAAGGGAAAACTTGATGAGAACCGGGATAGGCAACCTATAAGTCGGCCGATCAAAATGGAAATATGCTATCTTGAACTTGAAATGCTCATAACCTAAAAAAATATTATGAATGGTTGTGAAAGGTATGAAAAATATTCAAAATATATACTCTTATTACTTCTATAAATATTTCTATGATTAAATTAATGTAGATATAAATGATCAAATATTATTAAAATCTCTTATGGAGACCAATATGCCAAAAAAAGTAGATTGCATGAATGTGACTAATTAATTTTGCCAGTCTACTGTGGAAATTAACATCCCAAGAAGATCAAATGAACTAGTTAACTTCACCAAAGTCTCATGCGGAAACTAACATCCGAGCGAAGATCAATTGGTTAATTTCACTAAAGTCTCATATGGTAACCAACATCCTAGGAAGATCATATCAAATTAAAGAGACTAATGAATTTCGCCAAAATCCTCTGCGGAAACCAACATCCCAGAAAGATCATATCTATTTATTTAAAATTCATCATGAGGGCAAACCCCAATAAAATGATATTTTATCTTAAAATCTCTATCAAGAACGAATATCTAAGAGATCGACATATTAAAATTCCAGCTGAAGGCAAAATCCAGGGAAATAATATTTATCTTAAGATCTCTATCGAGAACGAATCTCTAAGAGATCAATATATTAAAATCTCTGCTAAGGGCAAAATCCAGGAAAATAACATCTATATTAAGATCCTTATCGAGAATGAGCCTCCAGGAGATCAACGTATTAAAATCTCTACTAAGGGCAAATCCCAGGGAAATAATATTTATCTTAAGATCTCTGTCATGAATGAACCTCCAGGAAATCAACATATTAAAATCCTTACTAAGGGTGAACCCTAAAGAAATAATATTTATCTTAAGATCTTTGTCAAGAATGAACCTCTAAGAGATCATCATATTGCAATTCATGCTGAGGGCCAACCCCATAAAAATAATATTTATCTTAAGATTTTTGTCGAGAACAAACCTCTAGGAGATCATCATATTGAAATCCCTGCTGAGGATAATCCATAGGGAAATAACATTCATTTTATGGTCTCTATCAAGAACGAACCTCCATGAGACCATATTAAAATTCTTGCTGAGAGCAAACCTTAGGGAAATAATATTTATCTTCATATCCTTGTCGAGAATAAATTTCTAAAGACAATCATTAAAATTCCTGCCAAGGACTATCCCCGTTGAGGCCAAAATGCAAGGAGACCGGATTGCATCCAAAGCGACCAATTACTATCTACTTTTCTCTTAGGGAAACCAAATTGCGCCCAAAATAATCCGCTTATTATCTATTTTCCTCTCTGAGGCCAAAACCCAAGGGAGACCGAATCGAATTGCATCTAAAATTTCCACATTATTATCCAACTCCTTCAAAAGAGAACAAATTTATTATTATCAAATTTCAGAGTGACTGACTTATTATGATCAAATTTATTTGGTATTGCCTTTCATCACAATTAACTTATATAGAAGACCATTAAACATATTTTGGTTCCCATCTGCCTTCACTTGTGGATCATCAAATACTTGTTGAAGAACAATAATCTCCTTCTGATATTGCTTATGATGATTTGCGGACTCCTTCTACTTATAGCTCTACTTCTAGCAACTTTTATATGACTCTACTATAGAAAGTCGAGTCGAAATTGGCCGCAGTTATCAAAATAAAATTCGAAATTCGAAAAGGTAATGTAGGAACCGTTCCCACTAAAAATAATGGCCATGAAGAAAAGATTGAACATAAATGATCGATATCTTTTGGGGGAAAATATGATATCACATAAGGTAGATCAGTTATTGAAAGGAGATCTCCCACTTTGAGCACTTAAAGATCAGCCACACCAATTCCAAGGAAAGAGAAACTAAAGATATGGTGTGGTATCACCCTATTAGACTGACCCTGTTAGGATGACAAGCTTAATGAAGGCTACTCTGTACACTGCATTTAATATGGAACAGATAAAAGAAAGCATGCCAACAGAAGCCCCTACTACACGAAATAGCAAAGTTGTAAAAATCGGTCCGATTAACGAACCGGAAAATACAGCAAGTCATAGATTTAAGGTCGAACTGAAGTTAAATCGGGGTTGAACTGGTTTATTTGAAATTTTTATAAAATATAATATATCTCATGTATAATAGGACTAATCTGTCTTATAATGAAAATATAATATAAATTGTTGAAAGCCATTCATAGTGCTCAAAAACTCATAAAAAATACTTATTGTATCATTAATATATCATTTTTTATCAATTTAAATAATATTTTCTATAGGAATCAAAATAATTGAAAGCTAATTTATATGAAAATTTTTGATAATGTAAATTAGTGATGAAAATATAAATAATTATGTTAAACTTTATTAAATATATATCTCTTTTAATAATGAAAATAATTTTATGGACAATTAAAATTAATATATAACACTAAAAATAATATTTTTGATAAAAATATAATTACTTATCTATATACAATTTATTATCAATTAAAATAATTTTTATAGATATAAAAGTAATTTATATGAAATTTTTTAATGAAGATATTAATAAAATTTTAATTATAATAATAGACATATATAATATTTGTAATGTAAAAGCAATCTTACCATTTGTCCCATTGGCAAATAGTGGGAAAATAATGGCATGAGGTCTTGGGTTCGCATTCAAGCATTGCACACTCATCCATTATTTTCTCCTTGAAAGAACAAAATTTTCCAACTGGTCAAACCACTTAAATCGGACTGGATTGAGCGGTTTATAGTTCAACCAGCCAGGTTATTGGTTTTATGGCTGGTCCAAAACTCCTCCAAATTTAATGTTAAAAACCGTCCGGCTCAAGGGCCAGTTCCTGGTTGAATAGACCAAGCATTAAACCATCCGGCTCAAAGAACAGGCTAGGCGGACCGGTTTTTACAACACTGCGAAATAGCCCATCTCTAATGACAAGACATAACTAAGCCACAAAATCTCTACTTTAACTGTAAAAATCTCCCATCCACACTTGATATGATGGTGAATAGACAAGATGACAAAACCAACGAGGGAGATGAGAATATAAATAGTTCACCTCAGGCCAGTTAAAGAACAAGTAAGATAAATCCAACTCAACCTTCAATAACTCTATTTTATCTCTCTTTTTTCCTCTTTCTAACTTGACTATCGGAGTGTACACGCCAGAGCAACTCCAGTCACCCATTCCCATCTTTCTTTACTATGCAAGACCATAGGTTGATCTATGGAGTGACATTAGAGATAAAACCACATAGAGTCATGATTTTTAGCAAGCTTTCATATGAAAATGGCGGCGTCTAAAGCTGGATTAACAAAATCGGCCTTTTAGAAGATATCGGACTTGAAATAAAAAAAGGGCCTTAGATAATTGTTGTAGACATGTTTGTTTGTGGATAGTGCCGAAACTGCTCTATTGTTAAAGCATTTGCAGCTGCTGTTAAAGAAATCTTTGATTTTCTTTATGTTCTTCTTGAATTTGGTCGCACAATCTATGTATTATTTCTACATATAAATAAAAAATTTATTGATTTACTGGAATTTTTAAAAAAATGTTATGCAAGATATAAAATGATCATGTAAGTATCAGAATTATAAAATATTTTCTATTCCATATTTCAAGAATAATTCAAAGTAATAAAATTCACATATACATTAACTATATGTATATATCGTATGTATTCTCATATGGAAAATCATAAATTTTTATAAAAAAAATTATCAATAAGTATAAGCAAAAGCAAAATATATTTTTGATGCTGCATGTGCCCTAGTGATGGATGAAACTAGTATGAAATCCGTATCTGCAATCGTTTTAATAAATATAAATTTTATATATACTAATTTTGAATGAATGTACTACCAAATAAATATGTGTTTCATAAATATATTAAAATTAATATAGCATTCCAAACACCCAAAAAAAAAAAAAATAGTATTCATATATTCTAAATATATATTGCATATAAGTAAATAGTAAATCATCATTTTTCTGAATTCTCATTCTAACCATTAATTCTAATATACAATTATTGATATTGCAGCAAATATATGTATTGCATATTTTTAGTTAATTTTAATATACATTTTGTTTTGTTCGATGCTCATCTCTTCACCCGAGCAGAAAGCATAAATAATGACCAATGACATTAGATCGAATACTC
>CATIWF010042970.1:0-30950 GCA_949630135.1 Balakata baccata
TATCATGGACTTTCATTAATCAGTTTAAGATCTATATCAATTCATATGCAAATGAATACTAATATAATGAAAGAATGCCTTTATGAATGTGTACACTAAGTGCTTAAGGCGATTGCCTTTTGGGCACATCTCTAACAACTTAGGTAACAAACTATGAAAAGATTCATAATACTTCTCAACCAGTTCAACACCTGAAGTCTCAGTTTCACAAAAAAGCAGATGGTATTATGGAAACAAAGTTTGTTCAATCTAATGAACCTAGTTCCAGTTCATCGTTTTTTACAACTCAATTCATGATCTAGCCTTACCAAATTGAAGATGGATTACAACTCACTAGTTTTTTTTATTTTGATGGAAAACCTATTTATTCCATGTTTCAAGAACAACATAAGGTCCTAGATGTTGTTGATTGCCAATGTACAAATTGTTTGCATGATGCAATATATGCTAGTGATGAAGAAGAATCTTCTTCCCGAAAGAAAAAGAAGAAGAAAGAAAGGTCTGAAAAGAAATTTTATCGGAGGTATAATGATAATAATGAACCATCTGTAGGTTTACTCGGCCAGCCTTATGGAAAATATGATTATATTGTTTAGTATTTTGAACTAGAATTTTTTAAAGGTAAAATGTCTACACTAATATAGCTTACTAGAAAGATTACATAATTTAATAAAAATAAAATAAAAAAGACAAATAACATAATTTTTAAACTCCAACGGTGTACTAATATAATATATCAAACATTATATGTAAATAATTTTTCTTTTTTTTAACAAACAATCATATAAGCATTTCCAATATAACAAATTAATTGCTGGTAAAAACCCACCATTATTTTAAAAAATAAAAAACGCCATCACCATAACATTGACCAACGAAATTAGAAAAAAAGAAGAAGAAGAAAACCAAAAGCCGAAAGAGTTTAGTTTAGTTTGGGTACTTTTGTTAACTAAAAAACAGCATTTTCCTTGGCATTTCTCAACAAACAAAGAAAAAAACAAGCAAAAGGTTAAGTCAGTTCAGTTTACTTGGAAGCAGCAAAACAGGTTGAGCGGAAGGATATACATTTATAACATTAATAATATAATAAAATTGAATAAATATTATTAAATAAAATATCTTAGTACATTAACATTATAAAATATGAAAAAAAGTATATAATATGATATCAATGGAATTAACATTAAAATAAACATATGAGGAAAAGGCGATGACCCATAAAGGAAAAGAAAAGGAAGAAAGAGTATTCATTCATCTCATTAATTAATTCCATTGATATTGATATACCATGCATGGATGCTCTTTTTGCATTCATGGGGAATTGGTATTTGTGTAGTTGGGTGTGTTTGTTTTGCGCTTTTTGTTGTAATTCTTCTTCTTATGTTAATCTCTCTCTCTCTCTCTCTATATATATATATATGTCCGCTACTTTGATAATCTCTCCTTCTCCTTCACGCCGCCTCTCTCCCTGACCTTATTACCAACAACACTTCCCCCACTCTCTTTGCATTTTCTCTAAATTATCAAACAAATTTAATACACAAATAACCGATCATCCCTTTCAAGAAATTTTCTTCCTTTTATGGGTTTTTCTTCACTTTTACCTATGGCTTCCTTCTCTCTCTAATGCTCACTCCTCTGTCACTGGTATGTCTTCTTTTATTATTATTATTATTATTAATCACTTTTTACTCTCTTTTTTCCTCCTACATTGTTGTTTCCTCCTTTTTCTCAATTGAATATCTCTTGTTTTTGTGTGTTTTGTTGATATTTGTTGTAAAGGCTGATTTTTGCGTCATTTTTAAATTTTAATTTTTGATGATCGAGTTTTTTATTTTCTGGTTTTTGGCTTTGTTGAACAACTTTGTTAAAGTTATGGTCTCGTTTTTAGTGCAATGGTTAATGCAATGAGATTTATGTGTTGTTCTTTGGACGTGGAAATCGAGGAAAAGGTGTTCGAATTGGTTTGATCATGCCTACCGAGTGATCTGTGACCTCCTTTTTTGAACTGGGGTTTTGACATTCATTGATTTCTAGTGTAGAGTCCGTTGGTGTGGACTGATTCTGAGATGGATTTTTCTCTTTTATATTTTATTCTTATTTGATTTATTATAATTTTTGCTTTAAAACTTCATCTGTGGGGTGGAGGATTTTTTTGTTCTTTTGATTATTGTTCCAGGATTCAGGGAAATTAACTACAAATTTTGTTGAAATTTGGGTGATGAATGATCCTACTCTGACAATGTAGGATTTTATTTGTTTTGAAACATAAACTCTTTGTTAGATGTTGAAGCTGATAATCCTTCGATAGTTTTGATCAATGTAGTCCATTGCCTATTTGTTTCACAGATTATTTTGCTTATGGATGGTTTCTTATAATATGGAAAATTTCTGCATTGAAGGGCTTGTGTGGATCTACATTGCCTTGTAGACATTGCTTGGTTTGTCAGAAAGAGGAATTTCCGAAGCTTTACAGTATATAAAATGGAAGTTGGAAGAGCTGAACAAGATTTTGATGAATTGGAGAAGCTTCTTGGAGAGATACCAAATGCTACTTCTGGTAATCCACATTCTGAGGAACCTGCACCTAAAACTGTCTCTCTGAATGGTGGCCTGGCTCCCATTTGTGTGAATTCTTATAAAGGGCCTCTTGCTGAGAAGCTCCAAACTAAGAGGAATCTGGATGAAGGACAACAGTTAATTAATAAACCACTAGAATCCCCCATCAAAAGGATTGAATCTAAGGAAACAAATCTGCCTGATGATCAATCCTTGACATCTGCATTTGCAGATATAAGCTTCAATTGTGGGAGTGCTTCAGCAACTTTTGAACCCTCATCAATGCTTTCTGTTTCATTAGACAGTGTACTCACAAATAGCATGAATAGTTTAGCACCAAATATGAATTCATCAATGGCAGGTGCTCCATCTTTCCAATTGCCAAATACTATTTCTTGTGGATTTGATGAGTTTAACCTTACAAAAGTAGACAACGAAAGTTCAAAGTTGTTAAAACTTTATTCCCAAGAACCGAAGCGGATGTCTGTTGGTTATTGTCAGCCTCAGCCCATTGAAAATTTCTCCACTGCCATGCCACTGGCTCATGGTGTGCAAGGCTTTCAGTTTCTTTCTAATGTGGCTGTGCCTGGTGTGGAGTTTCCTTTCATGTCTGATCAGCGACAATACTTGGCTGATGTACAATCTGTGCTTCCTTTCATACGTTCCCAACAATTAAACCAGCCTCATATAAGCTGGAGGAATATTGAAGAGGAGCAATTTTTTAGGCATCAGCAATACTTGTATCTGCAGCAACTGCGTAATCAACGGTTGGAAGCTCAGTATCCTATTCAAGCTAATGGAAATGTTTCTGCAAAGCTAATAAATCGAAATGTGAGACAGCCATATTTTCAGTTGCCAATATCTCATCAAGTTCAGCAACCTAATCAAGAACCATTTTGGAACAACTATGCAGTAACACGGGCTCTGAGCCAATCACATGGTAGCATAAATGTTTTGGATAAAGTAGTCAAACAGAGTTATCCTGAAAAGATTCTCACTAGATCACAAGGACAGAACGCACTTAAAGCTGTAAAGTTTGCTTCAGTGGGAGTAAATGATTCACTTCTCAATCTCAATCAGAATGGAAAAGTTTTATCAAATTCCCACCTTCAACATTCCTTATCTTCTCCTGTTGCTGGTTGCTTTCAGTTAGATGATTTGAGCTCGTGGAATTTTTCCTCTGATATTAATGATCTTAAAGTTTCTAATCTTAGGCCTCAGCCTCAGAAATATAATTCTGTAGATGAAGTCAAAGGCAGAGTATATCTCATGGCAAAGGACCAACATGATTGCCGCTTCTTGCAAAGAACATTTTCCGAGGGTACTCCACAAGATGTTGAAAAGATTTTTCTTGAGGTCATTGATCATATTGTTGAACTTATGACAGATCCTTTTGGGAACTACCTAGTCCAGAAGTTGCTAGAAGTTTGCAATGAGGATCAGAGAATGCAAATACTCTGTGCCAGCACTAGAAAACCTGGGGAACTTGTTAGGATTTCTTGTGACATGCATGGGTTTGATCTCTCTCTCTCTGTGGCCTGGATTGAGACTTAAACTTGTCATGTTCTTTTCTTACTTATCTTGTGAACTGCACTTGTGAACACAGGACTCGGGCCATTCAGAAGTTAATTGAAACCCTCAAGACCCCGGAGCAGTTTTCCATGGTTGTTTCCTCTCTGAAGTCTGGCATTGTGACTTTAATGAAAAATATGAATGGTAATCATGTTGCACAGCGCTGCTTGCAGTATTTAGCACCTGAATACAGTGAGGTAAGAGACAGATCCGCCCATTTGAATTGCCAGTGCATTTGATCCTGTTTTCAAATTTCTCAGATAATTTATTTGCGGTCATTTTGCCTGAAACACTTAAAAAATATAAAATATGAAGAATCAAGGTTGGATTAGGTCCTCATTTCAATCTTATTTCGCAAAATGTTGAGGGAATGGTGACAGGGTAAGAGGTGGAAGTGCAGGGTTGGCAAAAGCATTGTTGGTTATATTCCTTTAGTGAACGAGATACATTCAGTTAGATCACATCTCTGAATTGTTTATTTAGGTACTATGACTTTTTGCTATTTTGATTTTGGTTTTGGTTGTATATTATTTTCTTGCTTCCTTGCAGTCAAAGAATGACTGACCTTTTCATATGTCATCTGATATTTATTGATGTGTTGTATGCTGCAGTAACTTTCTTTGTTCTCTTTTTCATACTTATTGTGCTTTTTTTATTATCTTTTGATTCGAAGAAATCAAACTTATATCAATATTGATGATAATCCAACCAAATGCCCTTCCTTATATCCTGTATTTTGTTAAACTAAGAAAAATTATCTTATAGATCACTAGCTATTATTCTGTTGCATTCACTTGATAAAAAACTGCAACTTTTGGTAAAAATAAATCAAGTAGTAATTTCAAAAGCGCTCTCATTTGTGGATCTACTTTTGAGATTAGGAGAGAATTAATTCATTATTTTAGAAATCATGCACAAATTAAATTGTTCTGGATTATATCAGATTGGCAGTTCTTTTATTTATCAACAAAAGTTTATGATTCATTTTTATTATGAGAGCCTTCCTTGACTCCATTAGAAGGTGGGGAAGAAAAACACAACCAGTTAAATAGAGTAGCATGACAAATGTTTTTTCTATATCTTGTTAGCCTCATTTTCAGTTTTTGTAGCTTTGAGACTTCAGATTGACAATATTTTTTGTATCCACCATTTAATAAACTTTTCATGCAGATGCAGCCAATAATGTTTCTTTTATATAGAGTGGAGCATGTGTGTGGCAATTTATAAAAACTGTTTTGATTCATTTTGCAGTTCCTTTTTGAAGCTGCAACTATTAACTGTGTTGAACTTGCTACTGATCGCCATGGCTGTTGTGTACTTCAAAAATGCCTTAGCCATTCAGAGGGAGAGGAAAGGCAGCGTTTAATCTGTGAGATCACGTCAAATGCTCTTATTCTTTCCCAAGATCCATTTGGGTACTAACTCTCCCTTTCACTTATTTTTTCTGCCATTTTCCTTTAACCTTACTGGTACAAGAAAAAGCGGCATGATTTTTTTATTCATACATTTAACTCTTTCATGGTAGATATTTGAATCTGATATTGACATTACTATACATGATTTTAAGGTACAGATGAAATCTTATGAACAAGAGAGAAGAATTTTGTTGGCAACTGCATTTGCTTTTATAAACCTTACTTGTGTTAAAATTAAATAATGAATCAAATGTTTATCCTAGTCTGTTTACACATTATTTTTGGTTTTTAAGAAAAAGTATTGTATGTGATAAAATATTGTGGAACTTTGCTAAGTCAACCATGGTGGATAAAATATCTATTCTCTACACTTACATTGATGGAAACAACAGCTTTTCTCTCTCAAGATCACTGGTATCACTGAGGTTGCTAAGATAATACCAAGGCAACCATATCTATATGTATTTTGGGGTGGAAGATTGAGTCTGAGTGCCTCACAACCTCTGTTTATGGAAATGTTGTCGATTCCTTGTGGTGAATTAAGAAATTCTGGACCAAATAGCATTTGTTACTTTGTATCCTGTTGATGGTTATAATTTATTCATGATATTATAGCTTTGAAATCTAAATTTCAATCTTGCAGGAACTATGTGGTGCAATTTGTCATCGAGCTTCGGCTTACTTGGGCAGCAGCAGATATACTTGATCAGCTAGAGGGACATTATGGGGACTTGTCTTTGCAAAAATATAGTAGTAATGTTGTAGAGAAATGCTTAAAATATGCAAGTGAAGAACGGCGTGCTCGAATTATTCGGGAGCTAATAAATAATGCTCACTTGGATCAAGTCATGCAAGATCCTTATGGCAATTATGTTATCCAAGCAGCACTGCATCAATCAAAGGTTAGTAATTTTTTTGTGCAGCCTCACTAAAAGATGTTCCAACATCTTTTCTTTAACTTTGCTTAATCAGCAATACTACATTATAAGATGTATAAATTATGAAATATTTGGGAATTTTAACTGCTTTTGTATCATATAATTTTCCAATTGCTGGCAGAGCCACCTACTAAAGTTCCCTTTGTAGCTAAAAATCCTGTGATCATTTTCTCATCTGTGTTGTACCTGAAAATGAATTAAGTAAATGGCATTATCTTCTTTCATGAAAAGAAGAGGATATACTTAAAATAGTTATAAAGGTCTCATATATAATATGTGGTTGCTTTTGAACTAATTTGGCCATTTTGAAATACTTGCATGAAAAGTGAATGATTCTAATCTTAAATCAACACCCAAAGTTAAGCTTATCTTTTTATTTTGTTCATATGTGGAGCAGGGAGCTCCTCGTGCTGCATTGGTAGAGGCCATAAGACCCCATATTCCGGTGCTTCGAACCAGTCCATATGGGAAGAAAGTTCTGTCTGCTAACTGCTTGAAGAAGTAAAGTAGCATATAGGTATGATTATGAAACTATTTTTAAATTGTTTACATTCATTCTACTTGACCATGCTATAACCTTCCTTCTTGTGGAACCTGTATAGGCTTTAAACCTGAAGAAGCTCCTGTAAATTATGAAATAAGCAGGTAAACAAAAGCTCTGAAGTGGGTATATTTGAAGCTTAGTTAGACCTGGAAAGTATCCGCATTTGAATAGATGAAAAGGGATGGATGGCATTGATTTGACAGGTGAATTTTGATATGTTTGTAGATGAGCAATTTTTGTTTCTTTCATTTTGGATAGAAATAAAAGAAATATGTTTGTGGGATATTTTTGTACTATGGGGGATTTTGATGTAAGCTCAATGCTTGCTGGGTCGGCAGTTGTACTATGGGATTTCAATCCACGTTTTGCAATATATGATAAAATGTCAACACTTAAAATTTATAGATTTCTATCATCATTATTATTTTTTTTTGGAAAAGAAAATAATTTTATTGATTTAAATTAATAATATATTGATAAAAATACAAATATAAATCTGTTAAAAATTAGAAAATGAAACAATGAAAAAATTTACAGTATCCAGGTTAATAGTATAATAAATCACTTAAATGCTTATAAATTACAAATTTAATAATACTATAATGCTACACTGATTAGAATACTAATAATTCAACTTTTGCAATATACTGATTATCAAAATATAATTTATTATTTTTATTGGATTGAATATATTTTACTCGTCTAATGATATCCATGTATAATTATTATTATTATGCGTGAACACTGTGGGTTCAATTGTAGTTTAGAAAATTTATTAATTGAAAAATAATATATAAGAAATTTTAGTAATTATTTTTAGAAAAAAATGAATTATAATGTAATTCTTGAGTATGATAAATTCCAAGACTCGATATAATTTAATTTAGACTGGAATTATAAGCAATTCTCTAATTTGTTTGTTTTTATTTGATTGTTTTGTTAACCAATTTTTTTTTTTTTATCATATGTGCCACTTAAATGTGATTTTTATATTATATTGTCATTTTAAAATTTTAAAAATGATATAATGTGATATAATTTACTGACGTGACAATGAAAATATAAATTAATAGAATTACTATACGTTAATAAATTATAGTATTGTATATCTCTTTTTAAATTTTAAAAATGATAATATAGTTTAAAAATAATATTTAATGAGTAAATATATATATAAAAAACCGGTCAGAGAACCTCATTTTCTCATGCTTAAGAGTAAGAAAAATAAAATTATGCTTAATTAAATATTAATATTAAGAGAATTGCATAAAAATTTTCCAAGTTAAACAAATTTATGGATTGCAAGCATGGAATATGGACCGTCTGAATAGGTATTCCTATATTGTCTCGCTTCCTACCAAACTTGTGTGTGCTTAGCCACGTGTCTCACTCTGAGCTACAAATCCTTGTGTGGAACCCACTTTTGCGTTTCCGACATCCCATCGCCACCGTCGATCACATTTACAATTGATTATGATTACATCAATGACACTGTACCCTTACATGCACCCTGGTAAAATTTCTCTGCTTCTGATTCTAAATGTTCATTCATCTGCAGAGACGTTACGGGTTTTGTTTTATTTTCTCGGAGACAGAGAGAAGAAAGAGAATAGCTGAAGCTTGCTTGGCAAGCAGCAAAAAACCGTAAATAAAATTATTCTCTGTTACTTTCTTCTAATTTTTTATCTTTCAACACTTGCTTCTCATTTCTTGGCTTTGTTTGTTATTTATGTGTTTTTCGTTGTGATGGTGATTGTTCTGATTTGTTCAGTTCTTTTAAATGGTTTGAAGCATTCAGCCCTGTTTGATTGGTGAGAAAGTGAAAAGGCATTAACGAAATACCAGTGGAAAACGTGGAATACAACATTATCATGTTGTTGACAGAAACTCAATTTTTTTTTTTTAAATCCCCTTTTCTGCTGTTGGTTTGAGATTGTTTGCTTAGTTTTTTATCTTCTCGTTGATTCAGAATTTTTTTTTTTTTTTTATCATCCAATTCGAAAATACGAGGAAAATTCGTATGGGTAGTTGCAAATTTAGTAGGTTGGGGTGTGTTTAGGGGGGGAAAAAAGGCCGAGCAGGTTTCCTTTTCCGTTAGTTTTCTAACCCGCCAAACAGGGGAATTGAAATGAGAAAATCTGTATTGCTACCTTTCTACTGCTTAGATCTATTTTTGACCCACTACGTAATACCCGGAATCATTTTTAACAAAAATGGTTATTAGGACTGTGTGAAGATGTTTTTACCCTTGCCTTGTTGGTATGCGCCTAAAACCCATGTAGGCATTAATCAGGGTGCATATTCATTCGAAAAATACCAAATTAATTTTTCAACTCTAAAAATGTCTTTTGTTTCTCCCCAGAAAGTATAAAACCATAAGAGATGGGTGGCGGCTAATTTAAACCAGGTTCAACATTCTTGCACATTATTATGTTCCAATTCTTTATTTTATATTCTGAATTTGACCACATTCCATAGAATTTTCCATCTCATGCTGACCAGATGTTTGCTTGCTTAGAAAGAAAATTATATTTTCTAGGAATTCTTCACATATAGATCATGAAAGTCGTGCATTTGATTTTGAAGTAATTAGAAATTTATAATTAAGATATAATATTGGATGGACTAGAGGCATGTAATATCTCATCATTTTTTTTTCTATTTTCTGTAGTAGGAAATGGAGAATTTTGGGAGCTCGAACAGTGACATTCCCTTTGATGTGCTATCTCGATTGCCAGCAAAAGATTTGGTTGGGTTGAAGCTTGTGTCTAAAGGGTGGCATCAACTTATATCGGATGGTTCATTCATCCAGACTCAGTCACAAAGGAGAGAACCGCTTTCTGGTTTCTTCTTCCAGCTTAGGTTTCAATGGTGTCAATATGATATAAAGACTATCAGCTACTTACCTGTTGAGCAAGATGGAGCTAAACTGCAGCAAAAAGTATTTGATTTCCTTCCTCAGGAGGTTGTTCTCATGGCATCCTGCAATGGACTAGTTTGCTGTCGAAGTTGCTTTCCTTTTGAACAGCCATCTATCCTTGTCTGCAACCCTTTGAACAAGGAATGGATTAAATTGGATTGGGCTGAACCAGAAAAAGAAAACAGCATCGCTCTCGCATTTGATCCCTTACAAGACTACTCCAAAAATTCAGCAAATTTCAAAGTGGTTAGAGTTTTGCAATCTGAGGCCGAGGAGAAATTTTACTTCTCGTTCGATATATATTCTTCAAAGACGAAAAGTTGGAAGCCTTCCAAGGAGATCTGTTGGTGCAATAGCAGGCTCTACAAGAACAAAGGAATTTACACTAGAGGGATTTTGCACTGGCTTACTGATGGTGATCAAATCCTGACTTTTATGTTGGAGAATGAGCTAGCTTGGTTGATTTCAGCACCAATTCCTGCTATGGAATTCAACAGTGTCCCTGAGGCCTGCGTTGGCGAATCGGAAGGTTGCTTACATTATATACTCATCTCTGGAGAGGGACTTCATGTTTGGTTGCTTGAGGATTACTTTGAGTATAGTTGGTCACTAAAACACTCAAAATCTCTGGTGGAGATAGAACAAGAGCATCCTAAGTTTTACAATTTGCAAGAGAGAGTTAAACAGAGGCAAAAGAATGATATCCCATGGATGGATCCTTTAGCATTCAAAGATGGGGTCCTGCTGTTGAGGGTTTCAAACACTATCTACCTATATCACATTGAGAGGAGCAGAATGGAGGAAGTCTGCGACATGTCAAAGTTTGATACTCATTCCATGTTTTCTCCCATTGCAATTCCTTATTCTATGAGCTTGGTTCCTTTGGTAAACAAGGTATAGAGTGCATAACTATATGCATACTTATTATTGAAGCTGGACGTCTTTTGTTTATTTTGGTTATCAGGGATATATCTCTGACCTTGATGAAATTATGCAACCCACCAGAGAATATTCTGCGCAGAATCAGTCTTTAAATCACAGTATCTTATATCTCAAGCAATCTAGCTTTCTATTTCCCTGGATTAAATAAATTCTCTAAGTATGGAACACAATCTGTATAAAATTTAGGATCACCCTTCTAATTAATGTAGTAAAGATGATGCTCAAATTGGTTCAACTCATGGCTCGTAATTCATTATAGATAAACATCAAATAATGTGGGAACTTAAATTGATTATATTTGATAAGGAAAGATATAATAGCATTTGTAAGTGAACTGACATAATGGAGTTGGATCAGTATATATGTATTAATGAGTTCAAAGAATCCAATAATGTGCAGTATGAACATAAGGGAGTTCTGCTTTTGTAGTCTTGATCACAATCTCTCATAATCGAGTTTATCAGACTGCACATGAGCACAAGACAGGTAAGTAGGAAACTAAAATTTCTTAAAAAGCTTGGAAAAGGAATTAACTAATAATTTAGAAGAAGGGTAGTCAGTCAGTCAGTCAATTGTAGGAAAGCTGCTTTAGAGAATATGAGAGTAATGCATCAAAAATCATAATATGATGAAAACATCAAAGTGAGAGCATATAGTGTTTGAAAATGATAAGAGTACAAGTTAATTATAATGCATCATAAATTGTCTCTCCTATTTCTAATTTTGCAAGTTATGCAATTGCCACAGTGGCGGAGCCACATTCAGTTAAGCTCTCCCTTAAATTTAAAATACATATAATAGCATATAAATTATAATATTTTTAATATTTGCACGATGCTAAAAAATAGATTTAGATGAGTTATAATTAATTAATTGAAAAATACATATACTTAATAAATAAATATATACTTCAAAAATTTCAATTTTTAATGATAAGTATTTAATTAGAGGAGATATAATCCTATCACTAAAGTTCATTCTTAATGGGTGAGGTCTAAATCAAAAAATTATACTTAAAAGACCAGGTATACTAGTTGGAATTCATATTATGGCACCTTGTTAAATTTAATTTTAAATTTTTATGCTATTTTTTATGTTTTAGAATACATTGTGGAAAATGGTAACACTACATACCAAAAAACTGAAGCTAATGGATTTTAGATTTGGTGCAAACTTTTAATTTTGCATTTACTTTGCATTTGATGAAAAATATATTGAGAGTGACAAATGAGCTATCATTAGTGTTGCAGGGAAAGAATAAGGATATTATAAATGCTATGACTCAAGTTAAAATTTGCAAAAATTGAATGCAATTAATGAAAGATGAAATTTATGATTTTTATTAGAAGTCATATCATTTTGTACTAAAACAAAATATTGATATTTCTAACATGAATGATGTTTATATGCTCAAAGAAAGGTTACTGAGTAAAACTCAAATAGTTACAAATTTACATTACTATAAAGTAGATTTATTTTATAGTATTATGGATATGCAACTTCAAAAGTTTAATGATTGGTTTATTGAGATAACTACTGAATTACTATTTTGTATGAAATGTCTTAGTCCTAATAACTCTTTGCAGCTTTTGATAAGTAAAAGTTGATTCGCTTTGTTCAATTTTATTCAAATGATTTTTCTCAAGTTTAGTTGATAGCATTTGACAATCAACTTAAAATTTATAAAATTGATATGTGCTCTAATAGAGATTTTACAAACTTGAAAGATATTAGAAGTTTAGTTGAGAAATTAATTGAGATAAGAAGACATATTGTGTATTCATTTATCTATTTACTTATGAAATTAGCACTTGTCTTACCAGTTGCAACTGCTACTATGGATAGGGTATTTTCTGTAATAAAATTTATGAAAAATCGTTTACGTAATCGGATGGGAGATTGTTGGATAAATAATTGTTTGGTTACATACATTGAAAATGATGTTTTTAACAACATTGACAGTGAGTTAATTATACAATGTTTTCAAAATATGAGTACTCGTTTAGGACAGTTCTGAACTTTAATTTTATTTTTATATAGTTTTATTTGTAATATTTTAAAATCTAGTTTTATATTTTTTAATAGATAATATTTATCATTTTTTTAAAATTTATTTATGTATAAATAATTTAATTGAATCATAAAAAAACATTATTATATAAAATTTAGCCCTCCCTAGGTCAAGGGACTAGCTCCGCCACTGAATTGACACATAAGCTTTTGCAATTGTATTTGAAGGGAGATGAGAAGGCTCTTATAACTGTGATATTGACTTGAAAATGAATGTTGGAGAAGGCAATTAAGCAATCTTGGCACTTAAAAGTTTTCTCATTCATGAATTAATTGATACTTATATCCCAATTAATCTCCAAAAATATCTCATTAGTTTAATATCCTTAGAAATAGAAGTTGATGCCAATATCCAACTTTAAGTTAAGCCTCAAACCTTAACTAAGGAGTTGTTAGCATTTAGCAATTACCTTGATAAGCATATCCGTAGGAAGCCAAGCTGGTGCAGTTGGGATACCCACCCATGCAACCTGCCATAAACATTCATTGAAATTCAACACTGTACCAGGTTCATTTTCTCAAATAATGAAGAAAAATGAATACATAATGCATCAATTAAATGTAATTTATGAGCAAAATATCATGAACTTTAATTGATTCTTTTTTTTTTCTTTTGAGAAGGAAATTTAATTGATTCATAGCTCAGCTACAAGTAGGCATTTTGATCAAACGAAACTAATTAACTTACAAGGGCATGCTCGCCTGTCTCAAATATTCGCAAATCCAAGACCTAAAATAATTAATCAAAAGATTGATTAGCGTAATTAATTAAGTAAAATTGATAATCTTAAAAGGATAATTAAGATTAGAGAGCTACCTCACCACGGTCTTCATAAATGTAGTCCAACCCTTTATAATAAGGTGGATGCCCAACAGATAAATACTGAATAAACATACATACATACATACATACATACATATTAATTCAATTTACTTAATTAAATTACCCAAAAAAAAAAAAAAAGAATCCTTACGTTTACGCTGTTAAGGTACTTGTCTTTATCCACCCTCACAATCTGGCCCTTCTTCACTGCCCCAGTGATTTGAAATTAAGGAAATTACTCAAAGAACATATAAACTTTATTCTTGATACTTAGAAAAGGGAAATTTCGGAATTTAAACTCACTTGAATAGACAGGTTTCTTAGGAATTTTAGGCCGAGCATCGGTACTGGAGGAGGTAGACGAAGAAGAAGAGTCTTGAGATTTGATTTGGGTGGGTTTCGGTTTCTCACCAGGCTCCGCCGATTGTGCGGCTCTAATGGAAGGCAGAGAAAGATGAAGCCTCTTTAAAGTGAGAGGGATTAATGGAAAGGGAGGAACACATGATGGGTAACAGCCTTTTAATGGACTTGCACAGTACATAGCCATACCACACGCTCTGATTATTTCACTTCTCCACTGCTAAACCAACCCAGAGATAAGATATGCCCATCTCATCTCTTTCTTTTGGACGGTCAGATTTTATATATATATATATATATATTACATGCAAATTGATATCTATCTATTCTATTACATTAATAAAATCCATCCAATTTCACTTGAACATTATCTATGCATTTATTTTTCTATCCTTAACTTTCTCCTCCACTCATAAACGAAACAGCACTATTTTGGAGATTCAACATTGCCAATTGTTATATGCCGACCCTGATTCATGTTGCATTATGGACTGAATCCATCATATGTGTAAGAAGCGGTGACAATTTTCTAAATAAATCAAATTTACACAGCTATCAATCATATAGTGGCATTTTTATAAACATTCATCATCTGTAATTGAATAAATATTTATTAGTTTATTGAAAAATATTCATTAAAAAAGATTTATTACAAATAAAGTAAAGATTTTTTAGTTTATTGAAAATGTTAATTGCAAATAAATTGAAAAAATGTTGGATACAAATGAATTAAAGATTCATTAATTTATTAAAAAATATTCATTAGATTATTAAAAAAAGTTCATTACGAATAAAATAAAGTTTTATTAGTTTATTGAAAAAGCTAATTGTGAATAAACTGAAAACATTCATTACGAATGAACTAGAGGTTTATTAATTTTTTTTAAAAAGTTTATTAGTTTATTACAAATAAAGTAAATATTCGTTAGTTTAATGAAAAAATTCATTACGAATAAACTGAAAATATTTATAATAAATAAATTAAGAGTTTGTTAGTTTATTAATTATTAATAAATGTTTATTTTTTATATTAATACAAATTCATTTTATTTTTGTGTACTTAATTTAATGGATATTTTTTGTGTTTTGATTTATAGGTATGAATTCATTGAATTATCTTCAAATAAACTCAAAACGTAACAAAAAAAATTAAGACAAAATGCATTGGAAAAATAATAAATCGAGACAAATAGCATATGAAAAAAAGCACAAAATAAATGTTGATTTTATTTTAAAATAAAATGAACTTTTATGAATAAACTAATGAATTTTTTTCTAAAAACTAATGAACTTATATCAATAAATAAATCTATATAAGTTTGTTTTATTTATAAAATTATCAACGTATTTTTATTACTTCTTTCACACATATTTAATCAATAATATTATGTGGATCAAAATTTACAATATAATTTGCGGTACATTACCTCTGCCACACTAACTAAACGACATTGTTTGAATATGAATAAAACAGCAAAAAATCATAATATATATATATATATATGAGAATAAGAGCATGAGAAGAGGCAGTGGAATTTTTATTCAAGGAATCCGTTTCCACATAGTTACTAAAAATTAAACAATAAATTTTGAATATTTTTTAGTAATATGCAATTGATTATTTCATATGGATTTTTAATTTTTACTCTCTTGCATGTAAATCATGTCCTAATTCATAAGAATGTAGATCAAATGTATGAATTTCTTCCAATTTAATTAGAGATCTTGAATTCAAGCCCTATGTAATATCTTCGACAATTCATACATGTATTATCACATGTATTTCATTTGAACATATTCATTTTATAAATGTCATTCACATAAAACACATGTATACATATGGATTTTGGCGGGAACGTGTTCACAAGGTAGACTTGCCACAAGTCGATTTATCACAATAGAAGTGTATCGTACGTGTCAAGTCATAAATTAAATAAGGGTAATAAAGAATTAAATAGCATAAAATAATTAATTCAAAATAAATAGAATTTGACATAGTTGGATTAGTTTAAATTAGACTATTTGACTAAATATCATTTTTGGCATTGACTAGGTACATGTAAATATGTAGAGAAAATAATAATAATAATAATACTAATAATAAATAAATATTAAATTAATAATTAAATTAATTATTAATCAAAAAAGTTAAAAAAAAAAGAAAAAAGAAAATTAGAATGTTACAAATTGTCTTCACTGATTGTACACAAAAAAGGCTGCTGCTTTATCCCAATTACAGCCAGCATTTCCTCCTTATTCCCTTCATTTTTTTTCAAATTTTCTCTCAAATTTCAGCCATATTCAGACCTTCAAATCACAAGTAATTCATATATTCTTCTTGTCTTGCTTTTTTTTTTTTTAAGGGTAGAAGATGGTGATCTTTTTCATGCAAGTGATATAATTGAATTCTATTTTGGGGGCATTATATTGGTACTCTGTTTCCTTCATGATAGTAACTGATTTTGTAGAAATATAAAACATCAAACTTGTAGTTTTCATGTCTTAGGTGTATGGATATGTAAATATTTTTGCATGATTTGGTATATATCAAAAGATATTTGCATATGACTGTGACTGGTTCGATTGTAGAACTTAGCTGAATAATCTACAGTTTTGATTATTTCTCTATATGATAGAGTCGTCAATTGAGAAAATTCAAACATGAAAGTTGTAGATATATATGTTATCTAGTTTTATACTAAATTTCAGGACCAGATTATGGGCTGATGTGGAATTATGGCCAAGAGAGTTATGTTTGTTATATATTTGAGCTGTCTGCTTAGTGTCTTGTGCAGATCGAGTCAGTTATTTACCAATTTTGAGCTCTTTATATACATTATCTGTAAATGATCAAAACATAAACATTATAGGTATATGTCTTAGCTAAAGTTTGGCAAAATTTTACCTCAATATCTTATATACGTTGTGAGTTATGGCCTTCAAAAATTATACTGGTCCGGATGCTAACCCTGTTCTTGAGCAGTCACAAGTGTCCCACCATAATAGGACCTTAGAAGTAAAATAGATAAAAGTTGTTAACATAAAAAATGTTTCATTTTAAATATCTATGTTGCAAAAAATTTCATAAAAATATGACTTATATATTGTGATATATGAATAAGCAAATTTGGTGGCCCAAAATTGCCCACGGGAAGAAATAGGGCAAAAAACAGAACATGAATATATATTACATTAAAAATTATATAATGGTCCAATTATTCTGAAATTTAGATATGTTATATCCCTATATGTTAGATTTAAGTAGAAATAAGAATTATATAAAATTAGACTAGTATAGAAAAAGTTATAAGCTTCTGAACATATGAAGGTCACATTGCCATAATACCAAACCCTAATTAGTGGTCCATATTATACATATTTCAATTTGTTTAAGTTTTATTAATTTTATTTAGCTACCAATTGACCAAGTATACATCCAATTAGGCCCACAACATATTGGAGACCTGCAAAAAGTGAGAGATAGTAAGTTAGTGGTTCGATATCAAAAGCAAAGGTGAGTTTAATTATCAAAAGATTTCTTTGGTACGTGTGTTTGTTGCATGCTATGCGCAACATTACTTGACTTACTGCTATATGAATTATATAATTGTTATGGTATGGATATAATATCAAAAGATAATGAATGACTTAAATATATGGTTGTATTATAGGTTTTTCTTATATGAAGTAATTGATGATTGAATATACAAATGTGATATAAATACAAATGTTAAGTAATAATTGTTGCAAATGCATATGCATATGGACTTAAAAAGCATTGTGACAAGCTAAATAATATTGTAAAGCAAAAGAATATGTCTATGACCCAAACAAATGTTCAAAAGCAAAAGAAAAGGTATATGGCCTAACAAATATGCAGATGTTACAAATGATCAAGCTAGCTAGCAAATACAAATGTTCACATGGAAATCCGGGACAATGTCTATTTAGTCTGGTCATAACAATAAGAAAATAACATAAGCATAAGCAAATGAAATGTTTATATGATTTAATATCATTTATATTCATATGATATTGATAAATAGAATGATATGTAAAATGTGTACGAATGACAAATTATTACTTGTAATTGTGATTGGGTTGGTACTTTAAAAAACTTTTGATAATTATTCTCATTGAGTTACAACTCATCAAATTGCATCATTTTTTAGAAAGAGTCGAGTAATTAGCTCATTTTGAAGGTGCATACCATATAAAAGATATGGATCACAGGTCACCGGCCGAGCCTCACCAATCTCTCTCATTGCATTGCACATATGTATAAGAATATGACATCTGTATTTTAGATTGTATATCTTTATATGTACAAATTAGTAAATATGCAATGATGTGTAAATATATAAATTTAGCCTTGAACTTACTACTTGCAATACTTGGATATAGCGTTTCAATTATTAGCATATATGATATATTATATCTATTGTCAGGATGTGATGCTAAGTTAAACTGTCAAATATTACAAAGTGATGCTATTATATGATTTAAAAAAATATTCCTCATAGTGAACAGGACTCTGTCTTATTATCGTGTATATTATTGTATAATACGTGATGATATGATACAAGTATATGTTATATATAAAAGTATAAGGTGTTACACTCTATCTTAAAATTTATAAAGGAGTATTTTACTATTCTTGAGATTCTATCCAGTATGAGCAGAATTAGTCTCCACATGTGGTTCTAATTAAATGGCTGAGAAATCATGTGATCAGACCCAAAAAAAAAAATAATAATGTCCTACTCATGCTAAAGTTTTAAGCTTTAGCCTCTAGGAGCTTTCTTCGGATTGTTATGCCATGGATCCCAATTTATATAACAATATAGATCAGTGGCCCATTACACATGTGAGAGTTTTTATTTAGCAATAAAAATACGAAGACAATTTTAGAAATAAAATAAATTTATGCAGCTATCAAAATACAATAGCAATTTTGTAATATTTGCAAACTTCTTTTAAGCGTTTCAGCATACGCAGGTTTATTTGTTACGGTTCATCAAGTTTCAACTACATATTCATTTGGTCTTAACTATAAGTTCATTAATGTGAGTGACATGTTCATCACTTTTTATTTAAAATTTAGATTAAATATAGGTTCATCGAATATCAACTACAGATTTATTGACTGTTAACTACATGTTCGTTAAACTTGAGTGACAGGTTCATTATTTTTTGTTAATACTCAACTTAATAATATTAAAATACATAATGTTTATTGATTTTTATGTACAGTTTCATTAAGTGTTAACTGCATATTCATTGATTGGTAATTAAAGGTTCATTAATTATATAATACATGTTCATTAAAACTTCAATGACCGGTTCATTAATACTTACTAATACAAATATATAAAAATTATGATGAACCTCCACTTCATAACAAATGAACATATACATTTCAATTAATGAATATATATGCATGATTTACAGCTAAACAAACACACAAAAATTAAATAAGTTTAATGAACGTATAGTTAACAGTCAATGAACTTGTATTTAACACTCAATAAACCTCTACTTAACCTGAATTTTATATAAAAAGTAATGAATCCGTCACTCAATTTTAATGAATTTGTAGTTAAGACTCAATAAATTTATAATTACTATATAATGAACTTGTAGTAGTTAACAAATGAATATATTTGATACTCAAAAGAAGTTTGAAAATATTACAAAATTGTCACCATATTTTAATAGTTGTGTAAATTTTTTATTTTTTTTGTACAAAATTACCAATGTCTCTCACTCGTGCAAAGGACCTTTGGTCCACCATACAAAGTGAAAATAGATCCATTTATAATTTGCAGCATGAAAAAAAAACCACAAATTATAATTTGCGGCTTTCTTTTTTGTTTTTTCAGTGCCCAATATTAGATTTGTAAATTGTTTCACAAGATTCAAAATTGGGCCCAAGCCTATTATTATGATATTAGGTATACCCATCTCATTTCGGCCTTTAAGCCCACTATTTGCTTATATGAATTATTGGGATTATTATATTATGGATCTAGTCTATATAGCATTGTATACCAAGCATCATTCACATGTGTGAAAGATAGTGACAATTTCGTAAATAACATAAATGTACATAACAATTAAACATACGATGGCAATTTTATAAATGTTCATCATCCGTTATATTGTTTATTTGTTATAAAACTGCAAATTCATTATAAATAAAATAAATATTTATTAGTTTATTAATAAATGTTCATTTTTTTTTTGTAAACTATAGGTTCATTATCAGAAAAGTGTAGTTTATAAAATGTAGGTTCATTTGTTATAAATTGTAGGTTCGTTAGTAATAAAGTAAAGATTCATTAGCAATAAATTAAAGACTCGTTACTTTATTAAAATATGTTCATTTGTTATAAAACTGTAGGTTTATTATAAATAAAGTAAAGATTCATTAGTTTATTAATAAACATTCATTAGTTTATCAGTATAGATTCATTTCATTTATTTGTGCATTTAATTTAATAGATTTTTTTGTTTTGATTTGTAAATATGAATCTACTAAATTCTCTTGAAGAAAATGCATTGTATATTTAATTTAATGAATATATTATTTTTTTTAATTGTTTTCTAATCCATAACATAATTTATAACTAATAAACTAACAGTAATAAACTAATAAACTTTTACTTTATTTTTATTGAACATTTCTCAATAAACTAATAAATATTTTTTAACAAATTAATCAACTTTTCACTAAATGAATGATAAATATTTATGAAATTGTCACCGCCTCTCACACATATACTAGACCCTTGATCCATAATGATTCATGAACCAAGGTCCAAAATATGATTTATGGAATTACTGCCAAATAATCATTTTTAATGGATAATTCTAAACTATTTTGTTTATATAAATTTATTAGAATTATATATTATTTTTATAATTTATATAATATTTTAAATTAAATTTATATTCAATTTGTTCCAAAATAACGGATGACAAGAAGAACAAAAGGCTTTGGACACGCAAAGAGTCCTGAAATACTATTTTTGCATCCCCTAATCAAATTCACCGACATTAGGATTACTCATTAATGGTTGATGAAATTTGATGAATTCAGTGGGAAAGTGATTAGAGTTAAAATTAAGTATCATCTATTTCAACAAACACCTTTTAGCAATTGTTGGATACAAAACAATCAACTGTTTTAAAAAGTTGGACCAAATGTCCTCAAAAATTAGTTTTCATCTTTAAAGAAGAAAAATAATTTTTTTCATTTAAATTAGCAATTGATAGAAACACAAATACAGTCCGCTAAAAACTATAAAAGAAATAATAGTGAAAATATTTATAATACTTATATTAATAGTATATTAAATTGGTTTAATGCTAATAAATTTAATAATATTATAGTGACTAAAATACTTATGCCTCTAATTATGCAATATACTGACAATTGTAATCAAATTTATTATCTATATCAAATCGAATATTCTTTGCATGTTCTAATTGTCCAAAAAAAATAAAATATTGCAACAAAATAACGGAAAATAAAACATTGTAATATGATGACTAAAAATCAAATATCACAACAAAATAAAAAGAAAATAATCAGAATAAAATCTAGATCTATATAGAATAGCTACTTGTTTACATGATGACTAAAAACCAAATATCACAACAAAATAAAAAGAAAATAAATAAAATAAAATACAGATCTATATAGAATAGCTACTTGTTTTATAAAAAAAAGCGTAGATAAGTGATATAAGACTAGGAATAACAAAAAATCATCTATCTTTATTTAAAAATGAAAAAATAGCTACAAAAAGAAACTAGATTAGTTTTCTTCTTATTATTATATTTTTTAAATTATTTTCTTCATCATTTGAATGATATGTATCTTTATTTTTAATACTATAAAATCTCATAAGCAATAAATACTATAAAATTAATCTTCAAATTTAATAATACAAAGTTTAATGACGAAGATATTATTAGAATTTATTATAAGATATGTGTCATTCAAATGAGGAAGAAAGTAATTAAGAAAAATTTATTCAACATTTCTGATTATTGTTTTAACAAATGATGCAATTATACTTTGTTTTCTAGTAAAAATAAGAGTGGGTTATTGCTTAATCAAACTGTGCATAAAAATAGAAATATAAGATAGATAAATTTATCAAAAAAATTAATATAATTGTATTAGTTAATTATATTAATTTTATTATTTAATAATTTAATTTATTAATAAATAAATAATATTAATAATTTATTAATTAAAAGTTCTATATAAAAAAACAGCAACATATTACATCAAATTAATTAGACTAATTGAATCCTAATGTAAAAAAAAAATGAATAGTTAATTGTAAATAAAAAAAAGTACAAAGGATAATTTATACCAAAATTGAGTAGATAGAATAAAATGATAAATTATAATAAATACAGTAATACGTATTTATTTAAGAAAATGATTAAAATTTCATAGAAATATGTGTTTCATAAAATTTATTTTTTTCATTGTAATTTACTCCAATACCCTTTTTATCATATCATTTTATATAATATTATATATAAAAGTAAGAATATAGGAGACAAATAAATTTATCAAAAGTATTAATTAATTGAATTAATTTATTAGTGAATAGTATTAATAATTTATTAATTAGAAGTCCAATTTTATTAAAACTAGATAAATAAAAAAACATATAACTAATAATTTAATAAAAATATTAAGAAAATACGGTAAAAAATATAATGGATAAAATAATTTGTATATATTAAGAAAATTAATAACCATAATAGATAAGATAATTAATTAGCCAAATAATTTAGTATAATTTTTTATATATAGTATGAAATAAAAATCAAATATAATTAGCAACTATTAATATTTAAATTAAATGTGATTAATTATATAATAATTAAAATTAATTAAAATTAATTTGCTGGATAAGGTTATTATTATTATTTAATATGGATGATTAGAAATATGAGAGACTGATAAATACTTATTATTTTTATTTTATATATAACTTTTAATATTGGATAAATTAGTAATTTGATGAAATTTAAAATAAATATACACTTATATAATTTACTATTTTATTCATAATAAAACAAAAAAATTAATAATATATATAAAAATTAAATAATAATTAACGATGAATCTGATATATAATAATTATATAAAAAATACGTTAATAAAAAATTAATTTTTACAAATAAGAAAAAAAAAGTATTTCAGCGTGTATGTCAAATAGTATAAAAACTTAATAACTCTCTAAAAAGTCTCATATTTAATATCTCTTGAAAGAGAAATTTTATGTAGATTTAGTTTATCATATTATTAATAAATTAATTTAATATATGTATTTAATTATTTAAAAATTAAAATGTTTTGGAAAAGTATTTAGAAATTAATAAATAGTTTTTTTAATAGATAATTAGGAAAAAGGTACTAGTTAATTGAAATTTAAATATACAATTTTAAACAGGGACGCAACCAACAAAACAAATAGCTAGCCCCTGCAAACTCGAGAATTGAAAAGAAACTACAGCAAGAAGAAGAAGAAGAAGATGGTGTTCAACACTTTGATAATAGCATCAGTAGCCCACATGTCAGCGGATGTATGGCAGCAAATAGCAAGCATTCATCTTCAAGACCGTGTAAGCAGCCAGCAGCTTCTCGATCTCCTCTGTTGTTTCCCTATCCAGCAATTGGGTAATTTTGCTCTCTGGTTATGGACTTTCCTCTGCCTTCCTCCACCCGATTCCTTCTATCCTTACTCTTATTATTCATCCTCTTCTGATGATGATGATGACGCCGATCCTGATTTTCACCTTCCTCCTCCTCATCTTCGTTATGCTCTCGGTTCTTCTTCCTCTTCCTCCTCCTCCTCATTCATTGATCTTAACGACTACTACCTCGACTCGCATTCTGATTGATTTATTCATTCATAACGGGTTCTTCTCCAGTCTCCGTCTCTTTTGCCCCTTTATGTACAGTTTCTCTCTCCTTCTCTCTGTCCTCTCCATGTAATTTAGTAATTACTTTCACTGTTTATAATATTGGTTTATTTTCTTTTGGTTTTCCTCTTATATTTATTTTAATCAACTCTATTACTTGGTGATCATTTGAATTTTTGTTTGTGAAAAACATATGACATGGATGGATTAGCCGTTAAAATTCTATGATTTTGACATGGTGTTATTCTGCTTGTTATTGATTTTTGTTTTAGATTCCTTTTGAATCTGCTTTTTACCTATTTTTTGTACTTATTGTAGTCAAGTTTGCAATTTGAATAAGAATAGCAGATTTAATCCATTAATAATTTGATATAGGAATACATAAACACTATGCCCATGTTGTTAAAATTTAAAGAATTTTCTTTCTGACTTCGGAATTTTCTGACTAACATGAATATGAATATAAAGCACCATCAAGTGGACTATTCTTTTTTTCTTTTCTTTTCTTTTAGTTCCTCTCTAGAGCTACATCCACCATCAAATAGCAATTTGTCTCGTATCCTTTTGCTGTTGCAAAGTTGTTTCTGTTACATTCTCTAATGCAGCTTAAGCTGAAAATTACTGAGTCCTTTATTACTTTCACATATCTAGCCTCCTTGATCCTGTTATTTGTTACTTATTATTTACCTGAACTTAGTACAGTTTCTTGCTTCACAGTGGTGTAATTCTTGAGTAACTTTGATAAATGCTTGTCAAATGTGTTATTGCAATAGAATAAATTTTTATTCTATTGGCAGACTTCAAGAGTTGGTGAGTCATGCATAAGCCTGCGATTCATATGTCTAACAAACTAATGTGGAGATTTAATGCGTGGTCCGAGACCCACTATCAGTGCATTAAGGAACATCTTAGTTTAATTTTTTTTTTTCCATCTCGAGACATGGACTGGTTAATTTCAGGGCAGATCACTGAAATTTTGTTCAATAGCAATATAAGACCCAATTTTCCAAAATGATTTTTTAGCAACTATCTTTGTTGGATCCATCCTTCCAAAAACTACAGATATTAGATTACCTTCTAAAATCCTTCAGGGAATCTGGAATACCATCAAGCACAAAGAGGTTGAAACAACAACTGCGAATGAAATAGAAATGATTCTCAAACATTCTTTGCTCATGATCTTGATCAGGGAGGAAAACAAAATCATGACCTACTCATTTGACTATTGTTCAACTTCAACCAAATTATTAAAAAGTTGTTTCTCTAAATACAATCAGAAGAAAGTTGCTTCCTGCTATTTCTGACGCTTTATAGATATTATCTCACATTCTGTTTCATTTTATTAGCTTTCTCAATTTTCACTAGAAACCATGACAGTATGTAGTGAGAGGCAATATTTAGTTTTATTGGCTTGCCGATCTATTGGACATGAGCTTCAAACTTTTAATTGTAGGTCAAAAGCATTGGTCAATTTTTTTTTTTAGCATGTATATTTATTTCTTGTATGCTTCAACTTTAAATAGTAGTAGAATAAATGTACTTTGGTTTTTGACGGCAAACTTCTATGTTGACTTTGGTTCTTTTTGATGTGCAAAAGAGAAGTTGATAATCTCAGAATTATTGTTCCCTTAAAAGATTTTAAAGCATGTACAGCAATGGTTTATTAGGCAGTTTTAAGAGAAAGAGATCTTTTGTGTTGATGCAGACTGCGTAAGAATTAAGGAAGTTAAAATCTTGATGGCAACAGATTAAGAACAGCTTACAGAAACTTTAAATCTAAGAAGCAAAATGTTACAAAAATGAATAAGATCTTTCCATGATATCCATGTACTAAATGGTTATTACATAGAAGGTAAAATAACTAGTATAGAGCTCCAGATTGTTGTTTCTAAAGTGCAGATCCAGGAGTCAATGCTTATTTGAACAGTTACAGTCTTTTTGTTATTGCTTTTATTGAAAGTGAAACTGTGAACGGACTTTTTTATATTTCAGGTGCTGGCTGATGAATTTAGCCTCTTGCCATGTCTTTTGTTGTAGAATTTGATCATTAGGACAGTTTGAGAGATAGCTTTTACTCAGGCTTAGACTTCAGTGCCGGATCATGAAAGAAGGACTTTTTGATAAGTAAGGGGATTTGAATGATCTATGCTGTATCTGAGCTTGTCTTCTATACTTATGATTTTCAATTTGTATCTAGAATATGATGTTCACTTTGTGTGCTTATACCTTTTGGTATTTCTTGTTCTCTTGTTATTTGCTTTAAATAATTCTTTGGCTAAACCTTTTTCAATAACGACCAACTTGCAAATGTGATCTTGAGCCCATTCTGCACAATGTTTATTTCAGGGATCCTCATTTAGTCTTATATGCATGCATCAGATCTTAATGTTTTCAGTTATCTGAACAAAAGCATGAGTAAGTTTTCTGTGGTGTTCAAGGATGGAAATATGATATGAATGATTAAAATAAGTCTCCTAAGTATATGCATCAATACTCCTAAATTTGACAGTTATAAAAAGTGTTCTCAGGTGATTATTTTGCTTCAGATCTTATAGGCTTGGATTTCATGCAACTTATTAGATTGTATAAACATATTTTGTTGTCAAGGGTCTAATATGTTAGATCTACAGAATAAGTAAATATTCTATACATTAGGATTAGTATCCCTATTATTGGTAATCTATGGAGGAATAGCAAACAACAACCAAATGAATGATAAAAGTCTCAAGATCCATATCTTGACCGCTTACCCATCTTTGCTGATCATGGCAATATCTTCCAATGCGCTATCCTTAGCATCCCAAGCATTGAAATTTTATCCAAGTAGTAGGCTCCTTGGAGATCTTTTTGCTCAAGTAAAGATGTGCCTAAATTTAGTGGTGAAAGATGCCCCAGCCATATGCTGAAGGAGAATTAAATACAAAAAGGACATGGCTATTTATTTTTACCTAGTGATCAGAAACCATCCACTTTCTTGCAAAAGAGTGACCCATTGTCAATGTCTTGTGCAAGTCAATGAAGAATGAGTCCAGTGAAAATATACCTGCTTTACATGTATGTAACATTTAGCATCTTCCTATGGCATATGGCTATTTGGTCTTTATGCATTTGGAAGAAAAAGCTTTGGATATTCTCATTCTCTCTGCTGTGTTTGAGAAGGAATACTACTGTAATCATTTGCTACTCGGCATATTATGTGACACTCCTCTCTCATGAGGTGTACGATTGCTCTGCTCATGCCACCACATTACTCAGATACATTATCGTAGTTCTTCTGCCTATCTCTACAGAAAATCATAGATTGCTTTCAAGTCATGCTAACAGTTTGGAAGGCTACCTCTTCATCCGTAGCTTAGGACTGTTGACCTTATGTTTTATTTCTATAAGCAAGTTCTTTATCATCCTGCACTTGGTGACCATATCTTCAAATTCTAGCTGCATCTTTCTAATGTATGTGGTGTGCCTTTATCAAAATGCTTAAGTTGCTTGTGATTCGTCCTATTCTTTTTGAAACCAAAAACTAGAATAGCATAAAAACATAGGCAAGGTGGTCTTCTTGTATGTTCTCTTTTTCATTTGCTTCTCTAACTTGGACAATTGAGAACCTTTCCTTTTGGAGGGCATCGATCAGAAATTCTTGCTAAAAAATAAAGTGTCCTTTTGCATCCTTCTTGGAAAGTCTCTGTCCATATCAATTGTGTCTATTGTTTAAATCTAGATCCCGTAGAAACTTGAGCAATTGGAGATTACAAGGTATTGGGATTTTAGGGTTAGGACCTTGAGAGTGCTTATGTTTCACGTGCAACATTCAACTTATTTCCATTTGTACTTTTATTTGGATGTCTTTTGCGGGGACAAATATAATGCCCTTAGACCAGCTTGTTATTTAGGAGCTGACATCATTCCATTTATGGCCTATTTATCTGATTTTTTCCCCCGGTTTTTCATTGCTCCTGATATGTATAGAGTGGGATACAGATTATTGATTTATGTTGAAATGTTACGCCCGATTTGTCTTCAAGGAACAGACTTCAGTTAGAATGTGTTAGAACATGCAATCCAACGGACCAAAAGTCTTAGCTAATAGATAGACCCATGCATGAAGTATTCACAATCAACATGGATTGCTTGTCATCTCATTCATTTGCTAGTAAAAAAGGCATGACAATTATTATGAAACCACTCGACATAAGGATATTCATTTTACGATTTTGATTTTCCTCTGCTTTTATTTGTAAGTTGTAACAGCGCTTACAGTTCTGTTTTCTCATAAACTAAATTAATAATTTCCTGCATTTTTTTGAAAAGTAGAGTAAAACCTTTGTTTCATCTTGTGCTGTTTCTAAACCTTCTACAGGCTACTCAATGAGACAACCATGCGCTCCAACTAACTGGAGTCAATAACATGAATCCTTTTGCAGTATGCCACCCTATCTAGAAAAATATATCTTGCTAAGACTCAAGCAATTCTTTCCAGTTGAATTTGTTTTCACATTGTTAATAAACCCTTTGCTTTCCGGTTTTCAGTTAAGATTGGCCAATTGCAATGCTGTTGTTTTTCTCAGAAAGAATTGGAGTACCCTTTTCTGAGTGTGAACTCCCTTTGTAAGATCAGTCTTTGCTTGTTCAGCCCAGGTCCTCTCATTCTTCCTGTGTTGAAGTTTTGATTTTGTGTAACAATCATCCCTCTAATGATTGAGGCCTGGTCTGCTAATGCTGTCGCCATTCGCCTATCTGAGATTCTGAATACCAAAATATTAAGTTCTTTACTTGTTTGAGCACAAATTCCATTCTTGTGGTTTGTTTTTGAACTCGTATATTTGGAGTGAAAGAGAGAGTGTCTAAGAAGCGAAGCAGATTCTGCGAGAGATTAATTATGGCGAGAGTTGAGAGCACAGTTGGACATAATGAGGTTGTTTATGACACTCAGTCTTGAAATTTTCATATTGTTTTGTATGATACTAAATTTCTTGCAATGCTATTATTTTGGATTTTTCTCTTGTATCATCTTAGTCATGCATTCTTTGCACAATTTCATTTGTATGTCCCCGTTGCCTGCACTTACTCATTTTGAATTTTCTGAAAGGAGTGTTGTGTACCTGAAGTATATCTATGACTTGCACAAATGGCTGATTTTCATCAATTAGTGAAAGTAGAAGAAGAAATTTCGTGATGTGTTTTGAACTGATTGCATAATAATTGTGAAGAGAACAAAACCTATGAGCAGATTTCAAATGGATGAATGGATTTCAGGTTCCTAACTAGGGGCAGAGAATTATATGAATTGGTTGTAACCAAGCATTTATTCTATATCATTAATCATCTTTTTTTTTTAATTTTTTGGTGTTAAACTTTTTTAACTAATTCTCTCGGCATCATATTGTTGATATCAATGTACTTGCTGATTGGATCATGTTATTGATTTCAAGATTCTACAAACTATAAACATTAATCATAGACAATATATTAAATACTCTATTAAATTCTGAAAATAATATATATTAAAAAAAAAGAGTAATTAACATTAATGAATGAAATTGAAAAACAAGGAGAATATTGTAGTTGGGTAAATAATTGAATGAAAATCTCAAACACCAATCACGGCATATATGTAGTGTGTTACATGAAATGCGCAATTAGTGCAATTTAGCTAATACCAAAGGCTAGCGGAATTTTCTAAAGAAAACACAATCATGGAGAGTGCAAATTGCAAAAGAAGAATAAAAGGTCAAGGAATTTACCTCCTTTTCAATCTTATGTTTGAAAAAAAAAAAATTTTGATACCAAACTTTCCAATGTCTAAAGGAATACTATAGATAGAATATTATATTGATAATGCTGAGTTGGGCACTTGTTTGTTGTTGCCAATTGAATCTAATGTCCAATTTTACAAATATTGGAATAAGAAGCATTTAAATTTTATAGTTAATCAATGTAAGATGAGGAATATTCAACTATTACAATGGTTTAAATTATTTGCGGTCTCTTTAATTTGTTTATTTTTTTATATTATTTTTTATTGGTTTTTTGCCGTACCACATTTAAAAATTGAAAATCGACATACTATGTTACAATTTGCTGACATGATAAACGGAGTGTAATTTAACAGAGATTAAAACTATATTAACAAATTCTTACTGCAATATGTCTTTTTTAAAATTTTAGAAGTAGTAATATGTTCTAAAAATAATTTTTAAATTGTGAGCAATCTGAAAAAAAAAAGCTCAAATTAAAAGACCTACATATAGTTTATGTATATAAAAAGCATTTAGATGGATAATATAATATCTCAACAAAAATATCATATCATTAAGCTCCAATATCATGCATTATTCTCCTCTCAATGAAAAAATTAAGCAGAAAATATGCAATTGATAATTGAGGATAGACCCTACATGATCATTTTTTTTATAATAATAATAATAATAATATAGCAAGTTGTGTTTGAGTTTGTCTGTGTGGATTATAAATAATGGGCGTACATTGGCCAAATATTTTCAAACACAGAAAGTCTGAGTAGCAACTAGTCCGCACTTTGCTTGTCAACTAACGTATTTTTTATTTTTTTTTGGCTGACAACTAATTAAATTTTGAGTCCCCACGAAATTGGCCTTGAGTGGACATTAAAAAAGAAAAAAAAAGTAAAAATATATATATATATATATATATATTGCATGCCCCAATTATTTCATCCAAATGAATTGATAATAAATTATATAAAATTAAATTTCCGATAGTGCCTCATAAAATAAAATAAAACCACCGACAAACTTTATTTTTACTAATCACAATGTCTTAATTATATACCAAAAAGAAAACTTTATTCATTCATCAATATCTTAATTTATGC
>CATIWF010042972.1:0-25768 GCA_949630135.1 Balakata baccata
ATTTTATGGCATGCATAATTTTTATCCAAGAAGCACTTACCAAATCAGCCTCTAATCCTTCTCTTTTCCTTTCTTTCCTCCTCTTGTTAAGTGGCCTTTTCCTTGCCCTTGTCCACTCCTTGGTGGCTACTTGCTTGGCCTTAACAAAAGAAACAATATGTCACTAAATGACATATTCCTTCAAGGTTTATGCATGAACATTATGTTGTGTTCCTAATTCTCATCTATCCTTTTTCATAACTTTATTTCCTCATTTTTTTACCTTATTTGTGTTCATTTTAACCTAATACCATTCCCTCCATTTAAGACAAATAAAACAGCCCCCTAATATTCAAGTCCTTTTTCATAACATTTAACATCAACTAATCATATACCTAACATCAACACTTCTAATCATCTTTCCAAACATATCTCCATCATAGGGCAGCCCCTTCCTCTTCATTTTAGGTTATGTTTCATTAGTTTATAAGTCACAAAATCAACATCCATGGTCATCTAAACTATATTCCCATACAATCCAACTCAATCCTACACTTCTTCTTCTTCAAACACAATATCAACACAAATTCACAACTTCTAACATAACCCTAATATAACACTTCCAACCATACCAATCAACCACAAAGAGTTCAAATATATGTAAAAAGGTTGGATTTGAGAAGAAGAAACTCACTTTGATGATTCTCCAAAGGTGGCCAAATCATCACTTCCTTCTCTTCCTTTTTTTCTTATTTCCTTCCTTCTCTCTTGCTCTCTTATGGTGAAATCTCTTTAATTTCTTGATTTTTCTCTCTCTAAATTCTTTTCTTCCACTCTTTAAGAAGCTTAATTGAGTTACAAATGGAGAATTAGGGTTATTTGGGTGGAAGGGGACAGCAACAAGGAGAAAAGAAGAATATGGATTGATTTTGTAACAATAAGTCTCATTTTTTTACTTTTATACTTAGGTTTATGTATGTGGGTCCCACTAATTAGCTTAATCTCTCCTCCTATTGGTTCATTAACTTAATTAATCTTGATTAAATTTTAATTATGGAAAATTTCACCTCTACCCCATGATTTTCTAATTCTTACAAACTTTCCACCAATAATTTTAGTAATACCGATTTTGTCCATAGAGCAATTTTTAAATTTTTTCTAATTCTTCCACCAATATTTTAATTTCATATTATTAATATCTCTACTTATATTCCCTCATAATTTATCATTTTTTTTTCATGAGTCCAAATTTAGACTCTGACCGGACCGGCGTGCCCAACTATGGTCACACACGCTTAGATCCTAAATCGCTGGACATTACAGAAGTGGGCTCTAAGCTTTCCTTTGTATTCTCTATCAGTCATTTTTCTTCAGTTTGGAAAGATATATGGAATCATCAGTCCATCATGCTTTTTAATTGCATTAAGATTTTGGCTAGCAATGGGGAAGTTGTAAATTTTGGCTAGATAGATGGATTTTTTAGGTTCCTCTTTCAGAGTGTTTCCCTAGACTTTTTAATATCTCTCTTGATTAGAATGCTTTTATCAAGGATGTTGCCCAAACAATCACTAAGAAGGGGAGAGGAGGATAAATTGGTGGGAAAATAAAAATTATTGCACTCACAAGGAAGCTAAAGGAAATTAATAAGATTGAGACACGAATTTTATAGAGGTTCAGGTGTTAACTAACCATACTCCTCTCCCCAATGTTAATTGGGTATTCACTAATCTAACCACTTAGATTACAAATGGAGTTTTAACTAGCTCACTCCTAACTAGGTGTTTTACTAAGGCTAACACTCAACCTAAAATTTTCCTTGCGTTTTAATAGCTCACACAAAAACCAATTCATTGTAACTTGGCTCACACAACCCAATTACAAGACTACCCTAGTGTTTGAGGATCAACACTTGAACCTTTACATAAAACAATCAAATAATAAATTGAGAAAATAAATTGCAAGAGTTTTGACACTTCTTAAGTTGGTTCTAATTAAATGGCCTCTTGGTAAAGTATTTATACTGATTACCTACTAATTAGCCATTACAAAGTGGTGCTATAGCTATTTCTAACGTTCTCTTACAAGTGCATTAAATGTTGTTTGTAGAGAGAGAGGTCCCGGTTTGGAACATGGCTTTCCCAGTCGGGAAATGACCAATTTTGATACGTGGTAGCTTCTAGTTTACTGAACCGTCCAACGGCTAGTTTTTATTCAATGTTCCCGGTTGGGAGTCCTGAAGTCTCGGTCGGGACTTCCTCGATGATGCCATAGCTGAGGACTTGGGTCTTCTTGCTTCGAGTACTTCCCGGTCGGGACCTAAGTCAGTTTGACTTTAGTCCTTTTGACTTTATGATGACATGGCACGTTTTGGTGGTGTCTCCTCTTCAACGGTCATGTCCTTTTAATTTTCCTGCTCGGACTCCAACCTATCCCGGTTGGAAATGAAGTATCCCAATCGAGACATCCCTTGTCCTAGTCTACTTTTGCTATTGAAACTTTTGGATGATCAGTCAGCAGTTTTCTCGGTCTGGACATTTGGTTTGCTTAGTTTGTATTGGAGTCCCGGTCAGAAACTACTTATCCCAATCTAGAAATCACATTTCCCGGTCAAGACATTACTTGTCCCAATATGCTTTTGCTACTGGAACTTCTGGATTGTCAGCAGGCAATGATTCTCGGTCTGGAAATATTCTTTCTCGATCTGGACTTGGGTCCCGGTCGGGAGATTCCTGTCCTGGTCAGGAGTTACACGTCTCCAGGAATTATTTGAGTTGAGTGAGGAATCCATAACCAAACGTGCTAAAACTTTGAACACTATCAAAACTATAGTCAACAAAGATGTTAGTTACATTTAATTTGATTTTCAATATCAAAATAGAGAGTAATCACCATAAGGTTAACAATCTCACCCTTTTTGATTTTGACAATCAAACTAGGCAAAAATAACAAATTGATAGTGCTATAATCAAATTGATATATTGAATAATAGGTATTCAAAGTTTCATATCTTTTAAAAGTATAAAACATATTGAATGGCTAAAGTCAAAAAGTCAACATAAATAATAGGGTTAAATTTTTGCATAGTTATCATGTTCTTTCTTCTCCCCCTTTGTCAATATCAAAAAATAATGAAGTACTAAGTTGAGATAGAGAAGAAAAGGCTATTTCATTAAAAGGTAATATGTTACAAAAGCATGTAGAAAAAAAAATTTTAAGAGGAGAAATTCTAAGGTATTCATCTCCTTCTTCATCACTAGCCTCCTTTTCCTCTACACCACCTTCCTCCTCCGTTACACCTTGCTCCCACTCAAAAGGTGGGGCTTGTTCAAAGTTATGGGTATATACATTTATATTTAGTTGCCCTTACATGCTTTGAATATCTATATGGAGATGTTGCATCATATCCCTCAAGGTGTTAAAGGATTGCATTTGAAAGTCATAAAGACTTTGCAAAGTTAGTTGTTGTTGTGGTTGAGGAGGTGGTGGTGGAGGTGGCATCTCTTGTGCATTTGAACCTTCTCCTCTTATGGAGAGCCTTGCCTTTTTCCTTGTGGCCTCTTGAGTCGCCTTTTGGGCACCATGCTCTCCAAAATCATAAAAAAAGGAATCAACATCCTTGAAGGATCTTCCAATCGCCTTGTAATTAAGGAGATATTGGATATCCAAGAGGCTCTTATAGTGAGAGCAAGATGAAGAGAAAAGTGCACAAGTTTCATCCGTTATGAGATGAAGATACCTTGCAAGATAAGTGATTTGGGCATTGAGAGGAGTTGTGCCCTTGGTGGTGGAGGCCATGGATTGAAATTTGTCAATAAGAAGATGGGTTGTTTCCGTAGGCCAATTATGAACCATGGCATAGAGGTAGAAAAGGTCTTCATAAGTGACTTTCTCATTGCTTTCACTTCTTATTTTGATTATGAAAGTGATGATTCTATGAAGGATGAAGTGAGAAAGCGTCTTGATATGCTTTGCATAGGAGCGCTTGTCAAGACAGTTTTCAAGAGATATGCTCTTCCATACATCAAGAGGAGAGAGATGCATGGCTTAAGTGTTGATGAGACCCTCCTTTTTAAAGCCAAAAACATCTGCAAGTTGATGCTTTGTCATCTCTTGTGGTTGGCCAAAGAGACGAAATTAGAGGCCATAGTAGCCAAGAGGATGTTTGGGATCTTTGATCACTTGAAGAGTGGAGAGGAATTCAATGGTGAGTTCATCATGGTCATCTTCAAGGGGCATGCCAAAATTGGTCCACCCCATTTCTTCAAGGATGCCCATAACTTCATCCTTGACACCCAATTTGTCAAGATCATCAATGTTAAGAGTACGATTTGAAATGAATTTTTTGGCGGTGATGTTGGCATATCTCTTCGTCTCCTCCCTTAAGAAGGCATTGAAGATATCTTGGAAGGAGGAGAATTGGGAGGAAGAAGCCCCTCCTTTGCCTTTGAAGGCTCTTGATTTCGAGGTACCAGCCTTTGGTGCCATTAGAGAAGGTGAGTATGGAGAGGGTTTGAAGATTTTTTTGGTAGTTGTTGAGAAATTTGAAAGAGATGAAGAGTTTTGATGCAAATGTGAGGAAAATAATGAGAATAGTGGGGTATTTATAGAGTTTGAAGACGTATGTTGCTGTTTGAAGTGTTTAGATGGGAGATATGACAGATGGATTTGATTAGTGACAGTTACAAAAGGCTATCATCGAGTTAGTCTCGATTGGGACAGGGGGATTCCCGACCGGGAACCTTCCAATGGTAAAAAAAAATTTAATTTTGAACACAGTCCCGAAGGGAACAGGTGGCTTCTAGAGCATGCACATTTAAAGAGGTGTAACGGTCAGATGAAATTCAAATATCCCGACTGGGAAATGGTGATTCCCGAGTGGGATATGTGGAATTGTAATGGTTAACCTTGATGGCCAAGATATCGCGAGCAGAAGGGATAATGTCCCGAGCAGGAGTTATAAGTACTCCGAGAATTTTCAGGAGAAAAAAAGAATTAAACTAACCTTAGAGTCTAGTATTCACATCAAACATACATAGACAAACAATTTTAAGTGAAAAAGCATGGTTTTAAAGGGTTTTCAAGCTAATGTGCTCCTAACAAGCATGTCAAGCTCTTTGTTTTATAAAACAAAATCTTTCATCATTTAGGGACTTGGTAAAAATATTTGCCAGTTAGTTTTCGGTGTCAATAAAATCTAACACTGCATCGCCATTTTTAACATGATCTCTTAAAAAATGATATCTTATGTCAATATGTTTACTTCTTGAATGTTGAATGGGATTTTTTGAGAGATTTATTGCACTAGTATTATCACATTTAATTGGAATGTGGTCAATTTTATGACTATAATCCTTGAGTTGTTGCTTCATCCAAAAGACTTGAGTGCAATAACAACCAGTCGCCACATATTCAGCTTCGGCGGTGGACAAGGCAACCGAAACATGTTTCTTGCTATGCCAAGAAACTAAACATTCACCAATAAAATGACAAGTTCCGGATGTGCTTTTTCTATCTAATAGACTACTGGCATAGTCAGCATCTGAGAAACCAATAATATGAAATGAAGAATTTCTAGGATACCATAGTCCTAAATGTATCGTGTCATGAAGATATTTCAAAATTCTTTTTACAGCATTCAAATGTGATTCTTTAGGACATGACTGAAATCTTGTACACAGGCATACACTATACATAATATCGGGTTTAGAGGTGGTTAAATAAAGAAGTGAATCAATCATACCTCTATAAAGCTTTTCATCAATAGCTTTTCCCTTTTCATCTTTGTCTAATTTTGTTTATGTAATCATTGGAGTCTTGACATTCTTACATCCATCCATCCCAAATTTCTTGATCAATTCCTTGGTGTACTTGAGTTGATGAAGATGTCATCTTTGCCTTGCTTGATTTGAAGTCTAAGGAAAAATTTGAGCTCTCCCATCATGCTCATCTCAAATTCCCTAGTCATACACTTAGCAAATTCTTTGCAAAGATCCTCATTAGTAGACCCAAAGATAATGTCATCAACATAAATTTGAACAATGAGAGTGTCAAGCTTGTGTTTTTTAATAAAAAGAGTTGTGTTGACATGCCCTTTTGAGAATCCATTATTTAAGAGAAAAGCACTTAGTCTTTCACACCATGCTCTGGGAGCTTGCTTTAATCCATATAAAGCCTTAGTGAATTTATAGACGTGATTTGGAAAAGCATGATCTTCAAAACTTACATATACTTTCTCTGCTATAAAGCCATTTAAAAAAGCACTTTTTACATCCATTTGAAAAAACTTGAAATTCATGTGATATGCATATGGTAATAAAATAAGTATAGCTTCTAATCTTGCTACAGGAGCAAAGGTTTCATCATAATCAATGTCTTCCTCTTTGTTGTATCCTTTGGCAACCAATCTAGCCTTGTTTCTTATAATGTTACCATCCTCATCTAATTTATTCTTATACACCCACTTACTACTAATAATT
This sequence comes from Balakata baccata, assembly GCA_949630135.1. Lineage (NCBI taxonomy): Eukaryota > Viridiplantae > Streptophyta > Magnoliopsida > Malpighiales > Euphorbiaceae > Balakata > Balakata baccata. Next base: position 6,456 of record CATIWF010042972.1, read on the forward strand.
GGGTAATCACTAGGTTTTGGAACCAATGTCCAAACCTTATTTCTCTCAAATTTATTGAGTTCATCTTGCATAGCAATCACCTAACTCTCATCATCCAAAGCTTCACTAATTGACTTTGGCTCAATTTGAGATACACAAGCAAGATTAGAATCAAGAAGTATTGAACGAGTATTTACACCTTTTGAAGGATCACCAATAATTTGCTCTTTTATATGGTTTCTTGCATATGTTCATTCCCTTAGTAGCTCATTTGTCTCTTACATTTGAGCTTGGGATTACTCCTCCTTTTGTAGTTATTCCTTATCAAGGTCATTCTTCTTTGTGGATATCTCTTGTTCTACTTGATCAAGATTGAGATTCTTTATGGAACCTACAACATCATTCAAAAAAATATCTTTCCCAAGATCAAGTCTATAGGACTCATCAAAATTAACGTGCATATACTCTTCTACAACTAATATTCTTTTATTAAAGACTCTATAAGCTTTGCTAGAGGTGGAATAGCCAAGAAATATACCTTCATCTGATTTTGAGGCAAATCTTCCAAGATTGTTCTTGGTATTTAATACGATGCATTTGCAACCAAATACTCTAAGATATGAAATCTTGGGTTTTCTTCCATTCAAAAGCTCATAAGAGGTTTTATTCAAAATGGGTCTTTTGAAAACACGATTTATAATATAACATGTGGTATTAGTGGCTTTCGCCCAAAAATAGGTTGGAAGTCCATACTTATTAAGCATTTCTACCAATGTTCTATTTTTCCTTTCAACTACTCCATTTTGTTGAGAAGTCCTTGGTGTAGAAAAAACATGAGAAATACCATTTTCCAAACAATAATTTTCAAAAATCTTATTTTCAAATTCTTTGCCATGATCACTTCTAATCTTAGAGATACAATACCCCTTCTCATTTTGGATTCTTTTGGAAAAGTATTTGAAGTTTCCTAGAGTAATCATTAACAATAACAAATGCATAGTATTTTCCACCCAAGCTAGCAACTCTACCAGGTCCAAATAAGTTTAGATGCAATAGTTAAAGAGGTCTAGTTGTGCTTACACAATTTTTGATCTTGAATGATGATTTATATTATTTGCCTCTTTGACATGTCTCACAAGTTTTATCCTTCAAATATCTAACCTTTGGTAGCCCATCTACTAGTTCATCTTTGCTAAGGCTTTGAATTAAGTCCATACTTGTATGCCCAAGTCTTTTATGCCATAGCTAAGATTCTTCACTAATAGACACAAGACAAATATAGGAAACATTAGATAACTTGTGTAAGTCAATTATGTAAGTATTGCCATCTCTTTATCCTTTGAATATTTCTTGACCATATAAAGAGATCACTAAATATTCATTAGAGCTAAATGTGACTTTGTTCCCCTTGTCACATAATTGACTCACACTTAAGAGATTGTGCTTTAGACTATCAATAAACAGTACATCATCAACGATTGAAATACCATTTATTCCTATGGAACCAATGCCAATTACCTTACCCTTAGCATTGTTTCCAAAGGTAACATTACCTCCATCATCACTAATGAGGTCCAAGTCTTGGACTTTTGAGGAGGTGGTGCTTGCTTTGAGAGCAAAAGGCTTTTTCTTTTCTCTTTCTCCTTCAAGCTCCTTTTCCCTCATGAGAGCCATCTCATATGTTAGAAGCTTGCCAATGAGCACATCGATGGGAATGGTGCTCAAATCCTCATTGGCTTCTTCTATACTCACCACTCTTGATCCATAGTCCTTCATTGGAAGACTTCTCAAGATCTTGTTATTTACATCTTCAAGAATTGTGTGTCTTTCATATTTCTTCATGTTGTTGATAATGGAGAGTAGGCGGTTTGTCATATAGGTCATGGTCTCATTAGGCTTCATCTTGAAGAGTTCATACTCGTTCATTAAGAGTTGAATCTTCCTTGAACAAACTTGCTTTGTGCCTTCATGGTAGTTCTCTAAAGTCCTCCATATATTGTAGGCGGTTGGACAATGTTGAACCCTTCCACACTCTTTAAGGGAAAGTGAGTTTGCTAAGATGACCATAGCCTTTTTGTTCTTGCCATTAGCTCTTTTGTGTGGTTCAATCCACTCATTTCTTGGAAGAGGTTCATATTCTCCTTCAGAGTTCTTCCTTGTTAGTGGTGTCCATTCTTTGTGAACACTATCCCATACATCAATTCCTTCACTATCAAAGTATGCCTCCATTCTAAACTTCCAATGGGCTTGAGGCTTTGGAATCCTTCTTAGGCCATTTTAGATCTTTGCTAAAGCTGATGAAGCTTGACTTCTAGACCTTGCTCTGATACCAATTGTTGCCTAAACAATCACCAAGAAGGGGGGTGGGGGGGGGGGATGAATTGGTGGGAAAATAAAAATTCTTGCACTCATAAGCAAGCTAAAGGAAATTAAGAAGATTGAGACATGAATTTTATAAAGGTTCGGGTGTTAACTAACCCTACTCCTCTCCCTAACCTTAATTGGGTATTCACTAATCTAACCATTTAAATTATAAATAGAGTTTTAACTAGCTCACTCCCAACTACGTGTTTTACCAAGGCTAACACTCAACCCAAAATTTCTCTTGTATTTTTATGGCTCACACAATAACCAATTCCTTGTAACTTGGCTCACATAACCCAATTACAAGACTACCCAAGTGTTTGAGAATCAACACTTGAACCCTTACACAAAACAATCAAATAATAAATTGAGAAAATAAATTGCAAGAGTTTTAACACTTGTAAAGTTGTTGGTTATGATTAAATGGCCTTTTGCTAAGGTATTTATACTGATTACCTACCAATTAGCTGTTACAAAATGGTGTCATAACTCTTTCTAACATTCTCTTACAAGTGCATTAAATGTTGTTTGCAGAGAGAGAGGTCACGGTCGAGAACATGGCTTTCCCAGTTGGGAAATGACCAATTTTGATATGTGGCAGCTTCTGGTTGACTGTGAATGTTCCTGGTTGAGAGTCCTGGAGTCTCGGTCGAGACTTGCTCGATGATGCCATAGCTGAGGACTTTTCTTGCTTCGAGTGCTTCCTGGTCGGGACCTAAGTCAGTTTGACTTTAGTCCTTTTAACTTTATGATGACATGACACGTTTTGGTGATGTCTCTCTCCTCTTCAACAGTCATGTCCTTTTGATTTTCCCGCTCGGACTCTAACCTATCCCGGTCTGGAAATGAAGTATTCCAGTCGGGACATCCCTTGTCCCAGTTTGCTTTTGCTATTGAAATTTTTGGATGATCAGTCAGCAATTTTCTTGGTCTGGACATTTGGTTTGCTTAGTGTATATTAGAGTCCCAGTCGGAAACTACTTATCCCAATCTAGAAATCACATTTCCCGATCGAGATATTACCTGTCCCGGTATGCTTTTGCTACTGAAACTTTTGGATTGTCAGTAGGCAATGATTCTCGGTCTGGAAATATTCTTTCTCGATCTGGACTTGGGTCCCGATCGGGAGATTCCTGTCCTGGTCAGGAGTTACACGTCTCCAGGAATTATTTGAGTTGTTCAGTAAGGAATCCATAACCAAATGTGCTAAAACTTTGAACACTATCAAAAATATAGTCAACAAAGATGTTAGTAATATTTAATTTGATTGTCAAGATCAAAATAGAGAACAATCACCATAAGGTTAACAAAGGATATGAGAATTTGGGATGGTTTCAAATGGGAATGGATTCTGAGATGGAACATACCACTTTAGTCGTAGGAATCTGAGCAATGTGATTTGCTAATTAGTCTTGCCTCGGAATATCACATCTCCCTCTACAATTGTGATAGATTCATTTGGTCTCACAATGTCAATGGCATTTATTCGGTCAAATCGATCTATTGTTATTGTTATGCCTTCTTCTGCTCCTTCACCTTTGTTATCTCATGTGGCTAGCATTTGGAAATCCCCAGTGCCGCCTAAGATCGAGATCTTCTATTGGCTTGCAATTCTCAATAGATTGAACACAAAGGATGTTCTATGTGCAAAATGTATTCTTCCAATCAACAACAATCTTTGTCCTTTATGCAACAACATTGTGGAATATGTGGATCATCTTATAGTGTTATGCATCTTCGTCTATATCCTATAGTATAAATTCTGTGCTTGGTGGGGTATCTCCTAGGCTATTCCCAAATCACTGAGAGAGTTGTTTGACCAGTTGAAATTCTTAGTTATGGGCTCTTTCCAAAAAAAAATATGGTTGATTATTTTTCATATCATCCTTTGGTCTATTTGGCAAGAACACAATAAAGTTGTCTTTAATGGTAGAGCTTTGAAAACTAAGAATCTCTTTTTTTATTATTGGATATCGAGCCGAAGCTTAGTTTTGTGCTTTTGGCGATAAGGATGTTCGACAGAGTCAAAATCTTCTTTTAAGAGTGGATCCAATTAAAATTTATTGCTCCCGTGCCAGACCCAGACCCCCTCCATCTGGATGGATTACCCTTCCCCCAATTGGGTTAAATGGAATACAGATGGTTCATCACTTGGTAAACCTGGACCTTCGGGTGTTGGAGGTGTCCATAGGGACTGTTTGGGCAATATCCTTTGCTTTTTCTTCTTGCCTCGTAGTGTTATGAATTCCAATGCTGCTGAAGTAGTAGGCATATGATATGCTCTATAAATCACTTCAGAATATGAGATGTCTAACTATCCATATTTTATCTTTGAATCTGACTCAACAAATGCTATCGCTTGACTTTCTAATGAGGAAAAATCTAAACCATGGGTCTTACATAAAGAATTTTGTCTCATTGAAACTTTCAAGCAGAGAATTAGTTCGGTTTCTTTCACGTATACAAGAAGAGAAAATAATTTCATAGCGGATTCTTTGGCTAAACAAGGTATTACAAGATCTACCAACTTTATCGTATGAATTTAAATGTTCTTTTCATGCTTATTGATTTTGTTTCTCTAGAGTATTTTTTCGAATTCTCTAGCTCTCCTTACATCTTTAGAGATTTTAAGTTTCTTTTTTTCGGGTTTTTGTCTTGGCATGAAGATTTCCCATATCTATGGTTCATGTATTAGTTCTTAAGTGGGGTTTTTTCACCTTCATGGATTAATTGTTCATGTTGGTTTTTCCCCTTTTTTAATAAATATTGACTTATCAGAAAAAAAAAATTATATGTATTTAATGAAAATGTACGAGTTGTTGTTTTTAACTGACTATTAAGGGTATGAATTATTTTTAATATAACTCATTCTTAATATGTTTTATAATATATATGACAATTAAAAATATATTGTATATTTTTATAATATTAAAATAAACATTAGTACTAGTTCGAATTTTTTATAACATTTTTATATTTATAATTATAAATAATTTATTGATTATAAAATAAATTGTTTGTTCATTATTAAAAGTCAAATATGAACTATAGGTAATAAGTATTTTGCGATATATATTTTTCTCTTAATTTACTAAATTTCCTTGCTCAAGAATTAATATTTCTCATGCATGCATATTTAGGGGATGGTTGGTTCAACTTCCATTATGGATTTTTTTTAAACAATTGTAGTTTTTTCTAGTAAAAAGACAAAACTATATTTTTCAAAAATAATGACATTATTTATTATTTATTATTACTAAATGATATTCATATTCCACCTTTTTACCCACCTTATTCTATTATATAAGAGAAAATTCCATTAAAAAATATATAAATTAATTATTTGTATTTATAAATTATGGTATCAAAACTAATTATTTTATTTTATTTGTTTATACATACATCTATATTTCAATATGTTATTTTTAAAATAATAGAATTCATTTATTTATATATTCTTTATTTTTTAAAAAAATGTAATAAATTTTAATTTTTTAAAATACATTAATAATTTTTTAAAAATTAAATTGCAATATATATTTAATTTTTAGTTAATATAATATTTTTAATATAAATTAAAATAATTAAAATAATAATTTATATGAATTATTGTTAAAATGTAAATAGTAATAAAATTAGAAAGTATATATTATATAATTTTATAAACATTACTTTCAATGTGAAAGACAGTGACCCAGTGGTAAGGCATTGCAGTATTAACTTGAGGAACAAGAGTTTGATCCTCTGCTCTGTGAAATTTTCCAACATTTTTCAGTTTTTCAACAAGTTACTATCAAGTCCAATCCCCCTCGCTTACATAACAAAGGAATGGGCCAATAAAAAATGTTAATAGTGTAGTAGAACCAACCATATTAAAAATCGGAAAAACCGTTCAAACTCGACCGGATCGTTTAGTTTATGGTTGAACATGCCAGTTTGACAATTTTATTATCGATTCAATTCTCCACCTGACCGGATTGTCCTGTTTATGGTTGAACAAGCTGATTCAACAATTTTATCATCGATTCAATTCTCCTCGAAGTTTACCTCTTAAAATTTTCCGGCCTGATGATAGGTTTCTGATTTTTCCAGTTGAACCAACTGGTCTGGGCCGATTTTTTCAGCCATGCTAGCAACTATCTCAATGGCTCTTTGCTAGTAAGTATTTTTCTTTTATTTCAAAGGAGGGTTTGTAACAGTATCATTATTAATTGCAATGATTTTTATATTGTGTTATTAAGAAAATTAAATTACTATGGAGATTTTTTTTACAGCTTTGTGTGATATGAACAAACTTGAAGAGTTGGATTTGAGTGGTTCTCAAATCTTTGGAGTATATTGATCTTAAAGTTAATCTTTTTGAGGGCTTACTTTCATTCAAAATATTTGCAAATAATTCCAAGCTTGAGGTGTTTGTATTAGATTGTGATAATGAATTGAAGGTTGAGAGTAAATATCCTAGTTAGGTTCCATCACTTTAGTAAAAGCATCTTGCTCTGCTATAGTGTGGGCTTGGCAATATTCCTGCAGAGTTTCTCCTTTACTAGTACAGATTAGCAATCCTTGACCTACCTATCTCACAACAAGATAGAAGCAAGGTTTCCAAATTGGTTACTAGAGAACAATACAAGACTAGTCACCCCAAGTCTTGAGAATATCTCTTTCAATGGGCAAATTCAAGGAATTGGAGAGAAGATATTTCCAAACATGATATATCTAAATTTAGCTCAAAACTGTTTTGAAGGTTATTTTCCTTTCTCACCTAGCGAGGATTGCAAGTTGGATATTTTGGATTTGTCTTTTAATAAATTCTCAGGAGATGTTTCGGAGAAGTTGCTTTCAACTTGCACTTCATTGTATGCTTTGGAGTTAGATCATAATAAATTTCATGGCGAAGTACTCATAAGTCAATTTAATTAGACTGGATTCGGGTATTTGGAACTAAATGACAACCAATATGTGGAAACTATATTGAATCTAAACATTATTCTTCATATCAATCTAAATTGGTGATACAAGTTGTTCTATCATACTGAAGAATTTATGATTTCATTTTATTACTTTTTGTATAATAATGTATTCAATTGTTTTTTTTGTTACAATAGGGGGATGGGGATTCGAACCTGAGCTCTAATGCTCAAGTGCAGATGCAACTTCCATTGGATTAAGCCAATGGGTGCAATGTATTCAAGTTTTTTATCCGTCAATTTTGTTGAAGGTAATTTTGAGATTCCTACAATGTTTATTTTTGCTAAGGCATGAGGTTTTTCCAAGTTAAGTAATCCTTAAGAAAAGATGAACCCCCTTTCGCCAAAACCTCGAATCTTCCCTAAACCATATGTAACCCCTTCTACATTACCATGTGTGAATCTTTTCATCAACAACCTTCCCCCCACCTGGCCTACCTTTAGGTTAAGGAATATGTTTGCCCCACATTATAAAGTTTCACAAGCCTTCATTACTTGCTCTCTAAGTAAGTCTGAAAAAAAATTCGGTTTTGTCTGCATTTTTTATGATGGAAGGGTAGATGAAGTGACCTATAAGCTGAATGGCGTCTAGCAAGGTAAGTTTCAAATAGATGTACAACTTGCTCATAATAGTAGAGTTTCTAGGAAAAGATTGCATTCTCCAGTATATCATACCACCCCTAAGAAGGTAAGATATTTCCTACACTTTCTAAGAGACAAGAGAACTTACTTAGATGTGGCTAATGGCTCATCTAATAATGCTAAAATTTTGAATCGTATTTCTGCATAACTTTCCTTTGACAATATGGTAGCTGATGAAGATTGGCTTAAATGTAGTCTTGTTGGTCATGTTAAATCTCACATTCTAAGAGATTCTTTCCAAAAAATGACTTATAGACAATGTTTTGAGAATGTTATGTGTAGACCTATGGGTGGTGGCATGTTCTTAATTACTCCTCCTAAGGATATTAGTGATGATATTTGGGTTAAAGATAATAAAGATTGGCTTCTCTGTTGGTTTGATGTGATCGAAAAATGGAATCCCTCCACTATTTGCTGTAAGAGATACTCTTGGCTGTATTGTTTCGGCATTTCGATTCATACATGGTGCTCTCAACTTTTTTCTGGAATTGGAAATCTATGGGGCTTTTATGTTCTATTGATGATTCTACCAAAAACAAGAGTTCTTTTGACTATGCAAGGATTCTTATCTATAACTCCATGGCAGATTGTATCCTATATTTTGTAAAGTTGGTTATTCAAGGCCTCTCCTATATGGTTATAGTTCATAAGGAGGCTTATTTGGACAATTCACTCCTGTATGGTGATGTCTTACATATGCATTCCATTGTTCATCAAGGTAGTTCAGATCCAAAAAATGAAGAGCAATCCGAAAAGTCTTCTTTTGTTAATGAAACCCATTTTGAAGACCTTGGAAAGGGGCAAAAAAATGTCTCATCCGCATGTGACATTTCCTTTCTTATGATTGGAAATAAAGTTGTTGTTAACAATTTAAAAGGCTCCTTATCCCAATTTCGGGTAATGCCAGCTCCAGCTCCTAATTATGAGATGGGATTTTCGAAGTCGCTTAATGCACCTGCAAAGAGCTATTTTTTATATGAATTGGGTTCATTTCTCAGGCTACGATGCAACACCAAACTTCTATAATCTAACAAAACGGTTCCATCTAAACCTTTAATTTCTCAATTTGAGCGAAATGTATCTAATGAAGCTGTTACCCATTTTTCTATCAAAAGGGCTTAAGCAAAGCCCATGCTTGATATCTTCTCACCTCAACATTTCTCTGATGTAGCTATGGTACTAGATTACTCCTCAGTGGGAAGGACATATGAATTAGACAATCTAACTCCAAGGAAAACGGTGACATGTTCCTTAAATAATTTAATTGCTTCACCTTCATCCAATATAGTGTCGTCCCCAATTGCTCTTAAAAATGTCAAGATAGATTTGGCCAATTCTCTTGGGATCCACTTTGTATCTCTATGTACTAACAAGACAAAATGAAGTCATCCTAAGCAAGGGCATAAATCCATGGCCGATATTCTAAATTTATCTCTTCAATTACACAACGCAGCAGCTAAGCGATGAACAAAAAAAAAATGCAGAAGGCAAAAATGTTCTCTTTTAAGATTTCACGACCCTCAGATAGTGATGTTGTTTGGGTCAATCACAGGTATCTCACTAGAATGGTTGCTAAATCTTCTCTTTAAGATTTCGAAACTCTGGAAATGGAGAAATGTTTGGGTTTTTAGTTCAACATAAAAGACTCAGTAGTTATGGAAGCTCTATCTGGCACCATCAATCATGATTTCCTTCGCTGAAAGGAAGCTCAGCAGTAAGCCTTGACTTACATCTTCTTGTTTGTTTTTATTAATGGTTAATATTCTTTCTTGGAATGCTAGAGGTCTGGGTCGGCCCTGTAAACTTAGACACATTCGCAAGTTTCTTACAGTTAAAAAATCAGACATGGTCCTTCTGCTTGAAACTAAGTGCGCTTCAGTCTCTTTCCCTACTGTCAGAGGCATATGGGTTCTATGGACACCAATTGGGTCTTCTCTATAGGAACTGGAAATTGCTCAGGAGGTATCCTTACTTACTGGTGTAAATCCTCTTTTTTGTTGTAGTAGCCACAAAGTTCATGAATATTAGGTTGCAATCACTAGCTATTTTTTATCTGGGAACCTAAGCTGCTACATTATAAATGTGCATGGCCTTTGCTCAAACCACCAACAAACTAATCTTTGGAATGAGTTGTACTATTTTATTCAATCTGTAACTCTTTCTTTACTTTTGATTGGAGACTTCAATCAGATTTGCAAATCAACGAAGCGTGCGCCTTCCTCGGGTCCTTCCTTGGCTATGAATGCTTTTAACAACTTTATCTTAGCTTCCTTCTTAATGGATGTGCCTTTGCAAGGTGTTGATTTTTCTTTATGCAATAAACTTTCCAAGAGCCGTATCAATAGGGCTTTAGTTGACTCAAACTGGTTTAGTGTGGTTCCTTCTACCTGTCTAAGGTCTCTTCTAAGAGGGCCTTTGGATCATAATATCTTGTGGCTCTATGACAACGTCTTGAACACAAGCCCTAAGCCTTTTCGCACCTTAAACTATTGGTGGTCCTCTCTGTGGTTTTCTTTGATGATAAGAGATTATTGGAACTCTCATCGTTCTATAATTAATATTTTCAACACCTTACAAATCTATATCCTAATTAATTGTATTAATTGAACTCCCTTCATAAACCCAGTTATCTTTATTTGCCTTATTCCATTTCCCTCTATGGTGAATTTTGATTTCAACACATAAAGGCAAATTAGTTATGCTAATTCATTATAGTTCATAATTAGGATCACACATGCACAACATAGTCATCACATTAACAATCACTCGAATATTCAAAACCCTTTTACCAAAACATAACATGCATCAATCAGTTGCAGCCCATTTCAAAATCCATAATATGCAACACTATTGAAAACCCTATCCCACACCATTGCAACCCTTAAAGCCCTCACCCACATCATTGCAACCCTAAAACCTATAACATGCATCACAAAAATTAAGAAAGATAAAATTTTATTACTTACCCATGACTTTGTTTTACTTTGTCCAAGTTATCAACTTGCGATTGCAACTTCCTAGACTAATTCGCCATGTCATCAACAATGCTCTGTTGGTTCTTCTCCCTTAATGATGCTCACATGATTGTTGGACACAAAATCCATAATGGAGTTTATCTATTTTCATAGCATGTCGGGATTTTGTAGAGTGAAGTTCTTGTTTGGGAATGATTTAAGAAAAAACTTAATTTATTTTATTATTTTAATTTTTTTTCCTTTTTAATTTATTAAAATGACATGTAAGATAGATTAGAGCCATGTAGGATGATATTAGTGTCAATTAGGAGAGAGAAACACATGTATGAGAGAGAAACATTGCCAGCTCAGACTTTTTAGACAGCGTGACTACAATGTACTTAAAGTTGATAACAGCGTTAACCACAATACTCCTTTTGCACACACAAAAATACCACATATTTAAAGTTGCAAAACTGGAAAACCACATACATGTTTTTTGAACTTTCTCCTAAAAAATTACAAATTATTGAATTAGCTCAATTTCATTTATTTTTCGATAGTATTTTTCTAGACCTTATATAATAACCTCTCATAACTCAGCATTTAGGAAATTTTCTATGTATATTAGGATTTATTACATGAATGGTACCAAAATTTATCACTTTGTTACAAATTGATACCAAAATTTTTTGTTATTGGAGATTGGTACTAAAAGTTTTAGAAATATTACAATCTGGTATTTGAAGTCAATTTCTAATATTGGAATGTCATTTGACAATGTCAAATCACATGAATTTACACTTAAGCTTTTTTGCCACAAAGAATATCTGTAAAAATGATGTCATTTAGTAATAACTAAAGATTAAAAAAAAACCTAAATCAAACTTCAAATCGTGAATGATATTGATTTTACATGTATTCTTTATGGAAAAAAAGTTGATGTGATGTGACATTGCCAATTTGATATTTTAACATCGGAAATTGATTTTGGGTACCAGATTATAATATTTCTAAAAGTTTTGGTATCAATCTGTAACAATTAAAAATTTTGGTACTAACTTGTAATAGAGTGACAAGTTTTTGTATCATTCATATCATTAACCCATGTATATTGCCAAATTAATGTGTTTAATTTCAAAAAATAAAAAATAATATTCTATTGAGAATCATCGATCACTCCTATGTACAAAGAAAATGGATTTTCTATCTAGAATTAATAATTAATTTTTATGTTTCATAATTAAAAAGTTATTTTGTTATAATTATTTTGTTTAATGAAATAAAGAAAATTTACTACTTACCTATACTTTTTTTTATTAAGAATATTTATTTTTATTAAAAATGAGGAAAAAAAACTACATTAATTTAGGATTAAGGTGATAAAAAAACTATTCCCTAAAACTAAGCAATACTGCACAAGCAAGACAAAATCCTTGCTTATAGCAAAACAAAATAGAGGAGGATACAAGAGAAACAAGAAGAACAAAAAAAAAACCTACAAAAAAAACTAAACAGAAAGAAGATCAAACATAAACCCTTCCCTTTAGAAAGAAAACGGATTTCTACTGTGCACCAAAGAGTTGAGGACAAAATGAGGAATAACACACAAAAAGCAGAACCACCAAATAGATAATGGCCATGTTTGACATTGCGTTTGGAAAAAATGTTTTTCGGGAAAAAAATTATATTTTTAACTTTTTTTGAGTTTTGAAAATTGTTTTTGGTAGAAGCAAGTTAGATGTGACTATTTTCTAAAACACACAAATCGGATATAATTCACATAAATCTGTTTCCAAAAAACAGTTGCATCATACCCTAAACATAATATTATTAAATTTTAAAAAAGGGTAAATATCATATGCTATTGTTTTTCACATTAGATCTAAACATATAGATTTTAAATTTATATTTTATTTGGATTTTGTATTTATATTTCAAATATTTAATATATTATAATTTATAATATAGATGTTAATTTATATTTATTATACAAATAATAATAATATTATTATTAAATATAAACAATAGTATAAATAAAAAATAAATTAGAATAAAAAAGATAATAATTATTATTTGTATTATAAATATAAATTAATGTTTTTATTATAAATTATAATTATAAAATATAATAAATATTTGAAATATAAATTTAAAATCTAAAAGAGCAATAAGAAAATCATCCATAACCAAACCGAGCCTACTAATATAAAGGTGTCAGTTTGCTCAAAAATTCATGGGATAGTTCTGATACCAATTGTTAGAAGCAAAAATAATTTAAAATATTTTTGGATTGAGATAAGCTCTAGGTCTTGGTCAAAATTATAGATTTTAAATTTTTTTAATTTAACCGAAACGTACAATCAAATATTGCATAATATGAAAATACATTTTTCATGTTAATTTAAGCATTTATCCATAACTTTTACAAAACGTATTTTGTAACTTTTATGGATAATATCCATTTGCCAATATTATTATATGGTTTTAAGAACAAAATGGAAAAATAAAAAGGTTAAGACAAACATTTTATTACCAAGTTTACCAAATTTGCAAACAAAGACAAAAAGACCAAAAACTTTAATTGCTTTGATGAAGCTCATTTGTTAGTCCAAGATGTATGATCACCAATATCTTTCTTTTTCAAATTTTTAAGTTTCAACACTTTTAGAATCTTATTATTTTTGCTCAAAGAAGAGAACAAAAAAATTTGAAGCAGATCAAATCTACCCACACACAGGAGTGAAGAACAATGAAAAACTGAAGAAGAAGGAGAATAAAAGGCCAACAGAAAAAACTTTCAACCTTGTTAAATAAAGTTGGCAGATGTGATGAAAAACAAAATTTGACTTAGGTTGGTAGACATGATGAATACAAAATTTGACTTCTTTTTTTTTTTAACTTTTGATTTATGATGCAATGATGGTATAATAATTGCATAACTCATTTTCTAGCTACCACAATTAATCATAAAATCAATATTTTCTTCTATTATATGTGATAATTACTTTAATATACCACTATAATTAATTTAATTAACAACTTAATTAAATTATTATAATTTTAATTAACACTTTAATTAAAATTATAAATAGAAAAATAGTTAAAATTAATCAACATTAATTTTAACTCAAATAATATAAGTGATTATTTCTAATTTAATTCTCAACTAAATTAATCCCCACATCATAAATATAAACTAGTCAAATAATTTAATTTGGGTGTGACTTATAAGGTCAATAATTTTATCAGAATGAAAATATAATATTAACTCATTAATATTATATCGGACACCATTTCTGAATTTTTCGTATACTTGAATACATTAAATATCCTTCCAGAATTCTCCTTTTAATTATCGATAAAATATTTAATTTAACTTGACCTCTAAGTCATAATATTAAGTCATCTCGTTATGATCTCGATATTAATTATGATTACAACATATCAAACCCTATTAGTTAATATACTAATGAATAATAATTTGCGTTCTGATTAAAATAAAATTTATCATTATTAATCTAATTAATAGTATCGATCTTACATCGAAAAGTCATATTTCTCCTGATCATGAATTTATTTTATCAGAACCAAAATATCTCTATTAGGATCTTATCCTGGTGCTTTAGGGTAACAAGTCATACTATTGGTAATCTCATATCTCACTACTTGACTAACTATGGTGATTATAAGCCAGATTAGCAAGCATGAATAGTCTAATACAATGCAAGAGCACTTTCCACAAATACCCATGAAAAGACAATTTTGACACCTCAAGTCAATGGACTTCGAGTAATAAAAGACTTATATATTATGACCAAAATAATAACTGTTGACATCGAGTATTATCTGTACAGTTATTAGACGTCATTGTTCGGTACCTTTAACTTTTTAAGAATTCACTGATTTATTTAGATATCATTATATCATGGAGAATGAGATTCCTCCTCAAAATAAATCATGTGATAACCTAAAGACTCAATGAATGCTCAATTCATTGTCCTATTACGATTATGAATATTTTTAAGATTATATTTTACTAGAAATATTTATCTCATTATTATCAACAACTTCATAATAAATTATTTGTAAATAATCAAATGATTGTATATTTCATAGTATAATGTAACTACTATATTCATAATTTAATCAACAATTTAAATATTTTTATTATAAATGTAAAATATACACATATTCATTATAATATACTATTTAATATATAAAAAGAAGTGAATGTATTAAGAATATACAATACTGATAACATTTATATCAGTTGACATTAACACAACTACGCGTTCTTTACCCATTAATGACTCTATCTCAGGCTCATAAGGATCTGAAATTCACATTTGTGGTAACAGATGATTTTTGTCGAGCCATTATTGGTACGAACACCTCTGTTAATGCAAAACTTATTGTTGGAAAAATTGTGATTATGAGCCATTTTGAGAGAATAATTCGGATGGGTTCCACAATTTGGTTTTGGGAGAAAGACCCAGATATGTATTCCTTGACATAAGAACTATGAATTAATGTATTCATATGCTCAAAATGAAGAATGTGTGAATAGAAATTGAAGCTCAAAGTAAGCTCCTTGGTAAGGAGATTAAAAGTGAAAGTGAATGTGGGAGTTTGTCCCACATCACTAAAAATTGAAATTGGACTTATGTTTATATATTAAGATGCATTCTTATATGGGTAAGAAAAGCATAATGGAAGGCTCTCTCTCTCACGCTCAGGTGCATAGGGGGTGCAAATCCATGGTCCAGGATAGGTCAATGCGTGGGTGCAAGACCTGCGTACACGAATGTCAGCCCAAAATCTCATGATTCTAAACAAGCCCAATTTTTACAAATATTTTTTTTTATTTCTGGAAAATTTGAAAACACTCCCGTATTGATCCACACGACCAACAATCTGCCACGTCGTATGGATCCATACGGTCGTATGGATTCTACACTCCCGTGTGGATCCACATAGCTAGGCCATTGACACGCCCGCGTCGTTGTGCTGCAGTGTGTGCAAGGCAAATCCACACTCCCGTGTGGATCCACACGCCCGTGTGGATTGTGTTCTAGAATGATCTTTTGAGCTTCTTTTCTTTTGGAATTTCAATTTTTGATATTTCAAAGATTAATTTTACTGTTATTTGAGAGTTACAAAAGCATTATTGGCAGCCTTTAAAGGAAATTAATCACAATTAATCCCATGTCTCCTACATCTAGTATAAATATGTGGTTTTGGCTTCAATTTTAAAAGAGTTTTAGAGAGTTTACTTTGATTCTTGTTGAAAAGTTTCTTTCTTTCTTTTTCTTCTTCTTCTCAAGTGATAGAGAATGTGACAAGTTCATAGTTCACTATAAGTAAGTGTTGTGTGTTCAACAACTATTTGAAATTTGTTGTATCCTGGGAGACAAATGTCGGTTATCCTAAACACTAGTGTAAGAGGCGAATCTATCTTAAGGAAACTGTGTGGAACAAAATCCTTAGATCATTTTCCATTTCTCTTGTTTTGAATATTGGATTAACAATTCTCCTTTTATTGTTGTTGCTCTCCTAACAATCTTAAGACAAAATTCTCGTTTGTTAATTCTTTATTCAGATTTATTAATTCTTGGAATTAATAAAATTTGTTTATTGTTTCAGAGAAATGGAAAACACGATAGCTGCTACCAATATTCAAGATGGATCCCTGCCATTAGTTTCTATTACTCGGGTTGTCTCTCCGGTTGTGCCTGTAATAGTACCTGTGAACCATGGAGAGGAATCAGAAAAATTCAATGGATTGAATTTCAAGAGGTGGCAGCAGAAAATGTTGTTTTACCTAACTATCTTGAATCTTGCACGATTTTTAGTTAAGGACGCTCCTACTCTTAAAGAGAATGAGCAAGATGGCCTATGACTGTTGGCATCATTTTGACTTTTTGTGTTGGAATTATGTCATGAATAGGCTGCATGATTCATTAAACAATGTGTATAGTGGAATCGAGACTGCAAAATAGTTGTGGGAATCATTGGACAGGAAATATAAATCTAAGGATGCCAGCGTTAAGAAAATTATAGTGGGACATTTCTTGGACTATAAAATGGTGGATTCCAAGACTGTGGTAAGTCAAGTTCAAGAACTTCAAGTTATTCTTCATGATATTCATGCTGAAGGAATGAACTTGAGTGAAACCTTTCAAGTGGCTGCTATGATTGAAAAATTACCCCCTGGCTAGAAGGATTTCAAAAATTACCTTAAGCACAAGCGAAATGAAATGAATATTGAGAAGCTAATTGTTAGACTTCAAATTGAAGAATACAATAGAGGCTCAGAAAGGAGGGGGTTGAATTCTTCTGAGGCTAAGATAAATATTGTTGAACATAGACAAAATACCAAAAAGAAGAAATTCAAGGAACCCAAAATGGGTCCTAAAGGTGGAGTTTCTAAAAAGAAATTTCTAGGCAAATGCTTTAATTGTAACAAAATGGGTCACAAGACTTCTAATTTGTAAGCTCCTAAAGAAAAAAAGGAGCAATGAAGCTATTCTCTTGCAAAATATTATTTAAGAGGTTTCTGATATTAATCTTACTGTTGTGATATCAAAAGTGAATATGGTTGGGTCTAACACAAAAGAATGGTGGATTGACACCGGTGCCACAAGGCACATATGCTCAGATCTTGAGAAGTTCTCTACCTTCAAGCCAAAGAGTAAGGAAATTTTGTTTACGGGCAATTCTGCCACTTCTGAAGTTCTTGGTAAAGGACAAGTGGTACTAAAGATGACTTCTAGTAAGAAGCTGACTCTAAACAATGTTTTGTATGTGCCTGATATTCGCAAGAATTTGGTGTCAGGTTCATTGTTGAACAAGCATGGGTTCAAAATGGTTTTTGAATCAGACAAAGTTGTTTTGTCCAATGGTGGAATGTATGTGAGAAGAGAGTATGCTATTGATGGGCTTTTTAAGCTCAATGTAATTGTTATTAAATGTAATACTGAAAGTATCTCTTCTACTTATTTGCTTGAGTCTTCTAGTTTATGGCATGGTAGACTAGGACATATTAATTATAATACATTGAGAAGGTTAATTAACTTGGACCATATACCTAATTTCCATATTGATATAAAACATAAATGTGAAATTTGTGTTGAGGCAAAACTAACTAGATCATCTTTTCAAAATATTGAAAGAGAAAGTGGACCACTTTATTTAATCCACAGTGATATATATGATTTAAAATTTATTCAAACAAGAGGTGTAAACAAATATTTTATCACATTTGTGGATAATTGCACAAAATATTGTTATGTGTATTTGCTTAAGAGCAAAGATGAGGCTATAGAGAAATTTAAACATTATAAAATTGAGGTTGAAAATCAACTCAATAGAAAAATCAATATTTTAAGAAGTGATCGTGGTGGTGAATATGTGACACCATTTGATGAATTCTGTGTACAACATGGAATTATACATAAGACCACGACACCGTATTCACCACAATCTAATGGTTTAGCTGAAAGAAAAAATCGTACCTTGAAAGAAATGATAAATGCAATGTTGATAAGTTCTGGGTTACCACAGAACATATGGGGGGAAGCCATATTATTGGCTAATTACCTTTTAAATAAGGTGCCCCATAATAAGCAAGACAAAACTCCTTATGAATTATGGAAAGGAGAAAACCATCTTACAAATACTTGCAAGTGTGGGGGTGTCTTGATAAAGTGACAGTTTCTATACCAAAGAAAGTGAAAATAGGGCCAAAATTAGTTGATTGCATTTTCATTGGTTATGCACATAACAATAGTGCTTATCGGTTTCTTGTGCATAAATCGGAAATTTTGGATGTCCATGTAACACCCTACCTATATAATAGGAACAAACCCATTATATAAGTAGAATGTCTTAAACTTAACTGACTAAATAACCTTGTCTGAATTTATTTCCCTTTTTAAGTAATAATTTAACTAACTAATTTTTTTTTCACTGTCTCTATTAACATATTTATATACATATCAAGTATTCTTAACTGTTATACATATTTTTAAGACATATACAAAACAACTTAAGTATTCATATGTATAATTAAAAACAAACAAAAGTAAGAAGTAATCAACCCTTAGCTATATCTTCTGTGTCTCTTCTGATATGGGCTTGGATTCTTCTTCTACTTCTTGATCAACCTATCTTCTATTATCTACAAGCTCCAGTTCCTGCGTGAGAAAAACCCACGCTAAGCTATCTCTATCTTAGTGGTACATATAAACATTTAAGTTTTGTCAAACAATTGCACAATGCATATCTTAATAACTTATGACACATTAAATTTTTATATACATGTAAAATATAAAAATTTGCATATACATATCTAAATTTTACATTTTGTTTTTCTACTTACTCACACAGATACTATAATATATCA